>PVLA01008550.1:0-87111 GCA_004027455.1 Hydrochoerus hydrochaeris | reverse complement strand
GTAACAAAATACCTCCAAAAATCTCCCAACTGCACCAAAGCTGATCCATGGATCATGGATGAGGAGAAACTCAAAAACAAGGCAACAGAATTATATAAGGTGATTAAAAGTATATAACAACAACAAAACAAGTCAGTAAGGTACTGAGCAACCTGAAACAGGATATAACTAAGCAGATAATGGACTTAAAAAGTAAAAAGAAGAAAAGAAAGTGCTCTAGAGGATATGGCTGCATGCATGTTTAAGTGTGTAGGATTGATAACCATGTTGCTAAGTTGTTACTCGATCATTGAGCTTCTTTGCAGTCTCACTGTTTGAATGTCCACTTTGTATGCTTTAATTTTGTAACTTTAATAACTAGGAAGACAATATGTAATTTATCAACTAGTGATTTCTTACTGCTTTTTTTTTCTGAAATTCTGTATTGTTTCTATCCTTTTTTCTGTTTTGCTTTTTTTTTGTCTTTAAATAAAATCTTAAAAAATATTTAAAAAAAGAATTTAAAAAAAAGCAGACTCCTGAAATTCAAAGATGCAATCCAAAAATGGGCATCTAAGATGAACACACAGTTCTCAGATGAATAAATACAAATGGCAAATAAATACATTAAAAATGCTCATCATCATTGGTCAACAGAAAAATGCAAATTAAAACTATATTGAGATTCCATCTCACTCTAGAAAGAATGGCCAGGATAAAGAAAACTACCAACAAAAAATGCTGGAGAGGCTGCAGGGAAAAGGGAACTCTTCTGCACTGTTGGTGCAGTTGACAGTGCAGACTCTTGGTTGGTGGGACAGTGCAGACTGGTATAACCACTGTGGAGGTCAGTGTGGAGGTTCCTCAAAAAGCTGGGGTTGGAAGTCCCATTTGACCCAGCTATTTCACTTCCAGGCATGTTCCCAGAAGAGCTGAAAACATCATATCACAGTGATATATGCTCACCCATGTTTATAGCAGCACAATTTGTAATAGCCAGATCTTGGAAACAACCAAAATGCTCTTCAGCTGAGGAATGGATAAAAAAGATGTGGCATTTTTATACAACAGAGTACTACTCAGCTATAAAGAATGATCACATTGAGATATTTATAAATAAATGGATGCAACTTGAGACCATACTCATAAGTGAAATAAATCAAACTCACATGTATAAATACTGTATAGTCTCCCTAGTGTAAGAAATGGTAAGAGTACATAGGATTTTATGATAATCATGGTTTTCCATTATATTGCTTTGAAGTCTTATAATGCTTTCATTCACTGGTTGGATTGGTTTTATTGTTTTGTTTGATTTTATTATGTGTGATGGTATAAACAGCTATTTCGAAGAAAACAAGACATTATGGCAGCCATTGGTGATTTACTATCATCTTGCTTTGAAGTTCTACCATGCTTTTGTTTTTTTGTTTTGATTGGTTGTATCCTGTTGTGTCTTGTTAGATTTTATTATGTGTAATAGTATAAACAAATTTTTCAAGGAAAATGAGATATTATAGTAGCCATTGTTCATTTTCTGCTATATGGTTTTGAATGTCCTATAATGCTTTCATTCTTTTAAATGGTTTTATACTATTTTGTTATGTTTGATATTATTATGTGTGAAGGTATGCTCAACTGTTTCAAAGAAAAGAGATATTATGGTAGCTACTGTTGATATCAGGTTTTCTTGTTGTGCAGTGCTATGATGCTTGCATTGTTCTGTTCTGATTGGTGTTCTGTTCTCCTGTGTTTTATTCTCATTAAAATAAGAAAAGAAAAAAAAAAGAAAAAAAGAAAAACAGTGCTACAAAATTTCAAAATATGATTGCGTGAGAGTAACAAAGGTAGTACATTGTGTATTTGTTATGTTCAAAGTAGCTGCACATTTTACAAGACTTAGGCATTAAAAATTGATCAAACACTATAGGCAAAAACCTTTCTTTTCAATGAACTAATAGCAGTTAGTAGTGAAACTATCTTAACTATTTTGTGTGTGTGTGTGTGTATATATATATATATTTTTTTCTTTTCCCTTCCTTCTTTTTTCCTTTCCCCATCCCAGTTTCTCTTCTGAATAGTTTCTTCCCATTTCACAATATCTGTTGTACAATTTGGATCTCATTTACTCTTTGAATAACTTCTTCTTCTGTTTTTTGTTTGTTTGTTTGTTTTGTTTTGTTTTTTTTTTGTCTTTTTGAGACGAGGTCTTGCTATGCAGTTCCGCCTGGCCTTGAACTCACTTTGTAGCTCAGGGTAGTCTTGAACTTGCAATGATCCTCCTGCATCAGCTTCCTGAGTGCTAGGATTACAGGCATGCACCACCACACCCGGCTCAACTTCTTATACTACTGGAGACAATATGATTTTTACATGTGTGGGTCTGGTTTATCTCAATTATGAGTATGGCTTCAAATTGCATCCATTTCCCTTTAAAATTCTCATGTTTGTCCTTCTTAATAGCTGAGTAGTACTTCACTGTATAAAAATACCACATCTTTTTTATTCATTCTTCAGTTGATGGGCATTGAGTTGTTTCTTTCTTTCTTTCTTTCTTTCTTTCTTTCTTTCTTTCTTTTTTTTTTTTAATCAGTACCAGGGATCAAACTCATGATGGCACACTTACAAGGCAGGCGCTTATGCCATTGAGCTAAACCCCCAGCCCCTATTGAGTTGTTTCTAAGATCTAGTTATTACAAATTGTCCTGCTATACAAATGGGTGCACATATATTGCTGTGGTATGATGTTTTCAATTTTTCTGGGCAGAAGGGAAATAGCTGGGTTGAATGAGGCCTCTAGTGTTTTGAAGAATCTCCACCCTGATTTCCATAGTGGTTGTAGTAGTCCACATTCCCACCAACAGTGGAGAAAGATTCCTTCTTCCTGCATAATTATATATTTTAAAAATCTGATCAAGGTCAATTTCAAGATCACAAATTCTATGAGATTAAGGGCACCTATGTCTCTGAGGTCTGTCTAACACATAGAAATGATCAATAACTATTTGTTGAGTGGTGTCAATGTGTTTCCTAAAATTCAAGTGTTGGAAACTTAATACCCAATGTGACAATGCTGAGAGCTGGGACCTTGAAGAGGAGATTAAGGCATGAAGGCTCTGCTCTTACGAGTGGCCTAATGCAGTTACTGCAGAAGTAGTTTCATTGTATTAGTCTAACCTCTCCTCCTGCATGTTCTCTTGCATGTAATTCTCTTCATCATGTTAGGATAGAGTAAGAAGGCCCTCGCCAGATGCAGCCCTTTGATATTAAGCTTTCCAGTCTCTGCAACCATGAACCAAATAAACTTCTACTGTTTTTAGGTTACTGATGTGTGGCACTATATTAAAGTAGAACAAACCAAACCAGAACTCTACTTAACCTTAAGTTCATTAAATTTTCCACAGAGCACACATTTCCTCTGTGGGGAAACCATGTATAGAGCCAGCAGTGTCTCAGTGACCCCTCTTCCTAATAATTTCCTCAATTCAGTTTTCTCAACTAATGTAGCCTGGAGTAGTTAGACAATAAAAACTTAAGCTGAGAATGTGGAACGGAGAGCAGGTTTAGGTGCTAGGGTCAACCTGGTCTCTTTTGGCCTTAGAAGAGACATTTGGTGCCTGGGGTTTCCTTTTGTTTCCTCAGTTTGTAAAATAAAATATTTAATTGGTAGTTTAAACCAACAATAGTTTACTTTTTTTTTGTAGTACTGAGGATTGAATGCAAGACCTTCACACTGAGCAATTCTCCTTCCTCAGCCTCCTGAGTGCTGGGACTATAAGAGTGCATCACTATGCCTGGCCCTATGAGGTTTCTTTCTCTCTCTCTCTCTCTCTCTCTCTCTCCCTCTCTCTCTGTCTTTCTCTCTGTCTCTGTCTCTTTTTGAGACAGGGTCTCACTATGTAGTTCAGAACTTGAACCCACTATGTAGCCCAGACCTACCTCAAACTCATGGCAGTTCTCCTCCCTCCAGCTTCCTAAGTGCTGCGATTACAGGCATGTGTCA
Source organism: Hydrochoerus hydrochaeris (assembly GCA_004027455.1). NCBI lineage: Eukaryota > Metazoa > Chordata > Mammalia > Rodentia > Hydrochaeridae > Hydrochoerus > Hydrochoerus hydrochaeris. The sequence continues at coordinate 83,129 of PVLA01008550.1, read as the reverse complement.
CCATGCCTGTCTCCATTTTTTTTTTTTTAATTTTGAGAAAAGTTCTTGGTAAATCATAGTTTCCCATGCTGGACTTCAGCTTTTGATTCTGCTGCCCCAGTCATCTATAGTGCTAGGATTGCAACCATGCCATTTAACCTTTGAAATTGTTAAATCTATGAACATCTTTTGCACACACATTACAGTGAATTCTTATGTCCCAGGGCGAGGCATCGAGCATGAAAGCTGAGCCACTCATGTTGAGGCCATGGCTAGAGGCCATGCAGGAACTGTTCTGGCTGCAGAGTGGAGACCACTGGCCTCACGAGCTCCTGAACCCTGCCTCTTCTAGTCTCATACCCTGGCTGCCCCTTGTTCTGTACCGAACACAGTGAATATACTGTCTTGTCTTCTTCAGGGAACTCGGGGCCATGCATTAGTGCCATGGCTCTGTCACTGTTTTGCACATGCTGTGATTTACTACTCAGCTCTCACTTCAAATAATGAGTAGGAGGTCACAAAGAGATTATGTACCTTTCAGCAATACCCAGAGTGGGCACAAACCCTTATGAATCCAATCTGGGCTGCCTAACTGGGTGAAGGCAGGGAGCTCTGTTGGATAGGAAAGTCTGGAACACATGCAGTTCGGAGCACCAATGAGGGCTCCAAGTTGTGCACTACAACTGCCTAGCAGCAACAGGCCTGCAGTGTTTTCTTATCTTTATAAGGCCAGGAGGTGCTGCCTGGCCCAGATGGAGAGGGAAAAGTAGTAAAGTCCCTGACTGCCCTCTTCTCTTCCCACTGACACTGGCTACCCTCATGGTTCAATGTAAGGCCAGACCTAGATTTCTTATTCACATTTCACAATCTAGAGTAGGTTTCTTTATAACAAGTAAAAAAGAATCTTGTTTTACATTTATTTTTTTGAGATAGGGTTTTGCTATATAGTTCAGGCTGGTCTCGAACTCATTATGCAGCCTAGGCTGACCTTGAACTCACAGCAATCCTGTTGCTGTAGCCTCCTCGGTGCTGGGATGATAAGTGTATGTCACTATATCTGATTTAACTAAATCCTAACATCACAACTCAAAAACAAAACAAAAAAAAAGTGCTAACTAAGCTAAAACCCAACACCATAAAGGGCCAGGGATTTAGCTTAGTGGCCTAAGTGCCTGCCTGGCAAGCACGAGGTTGTGAGTTCAATCCTGGATACCAAAAACAAAACAAACAAACACAAAAGTGCTAACTAAGCTAACATCACAATTATGCTCTAGTTCTATTACTAAAGTCTGTTAAAATGCAGAGTCCAAGGGAAAGGGGTAAAAAACGATTTTCATCTGGACATGGTCATGTAGTTCAATTTTCAAAAGTAACTTATTTCTTGAGATTAAAAAGGTGATTATAGCCATAAAATGATATTGTTCTAATATCATACAGAAAATAAGCATTTATCTGGAAGGGGCAAGGAGGCCATCTATGGGGTCAATGCTGTGTCATCTCTGAGTGATCCTAACAGCTGATTCCCAGAGTCACTCCTGCGAGTTACACTCATGCACACTCCAGCTGTGGCTGGGAGAACCTGGAATCCCTGTCAGTGGCAGCCAGAGCACCAGCTTCAAGTAATGGCTGGGTACTAGGTTTTCTTTTACCGACCCCACTACAAATGTTCTAGGCATGGGGGAATTTAACTGAGTTATAAGAGAACTGAATGTCATGGCCAGGCAGTATGGCTTACACTGCTGTATCCCCTCAAAGGCATTTGATCATTTGTGAATTTAGCTCAGATTCTCAACTTTGAGAGATGTTATATTTAACAAAAAGTTACAATATAGTAGTCTTAAGTTTGGAATTAATAGAAGTTTATAGGATTTAGAGCAAAAAAACTTTAATAAGAAATAAAACTTTCGTGAAATGAAATGGATTGGGGCCCTCTGACTGACAATGTTCGGAAATTTTGTTGTAGTTTTTTTTTTCCATTCTTCTTTTCTTTTTTTTTTTTAAATCTTTGAAATAAAATGGATTTGGGAAAAAAGTGGATTGGGGGAACGAATAAAAATAAAAATAACTTCAAGGTAAAGAAAAGAAATAAAACTAGCATTACAGAATATTTGGTAAAAGGAAAAGAAAACATCTATAGACACACCACCTTAAAATTTTGCAAGTTTTTTCTAGGCATGGAACACACACCTGTAATCCCAGTACTCAGGGAGGCTGAAGCAGGAGGACTGCAAGTTTGAGCCCACTCTTAGCAATTAAACAATTTAGTGAACCCCACTCAAAATTTAAAAATTTTAGAAAGGGCTGAGAAAGTAGCTCAGTGTAAAGGCCTTCCATTGGTGGCAACATACATTTTTAAAGAGAAAGCATTTTATTTAGTAGAATGCCTGTATTAGTGTTCTCCAGAAAATAGAGCTTATCAGATAACTGAATAACTGATGTATTTGTTTTGGATTTACTATGAAGCTCCATTCTGCTTATCTCCTCACTTAATCCACACAACCTTTCTCTGAGGAAAAGGAATATACTCCATGTAAGGAATGTGAATATTATGCACTGAAAACGTGGTAATAAAAAAGAAACCCAATTCTCAGATAGTTATATGATTGTCACCATTTAAAAAAAGGAAAACAGAAGAAAGAGAAAGGAAGGAAGGAAGACAGAGAAGGAAGGAAAAAAGAAAAGGAAGGAAGGACGGACAAGCACGCAAGAGCTTGGCGTGGTTAAATAACTTATCCAAGTTCAGACTGCCAACAGTGGTTGAGCTAGGAAAAAAACAGGGTCTTCCAGGGTCTGCAGCCCTTTCCAATAATCACAAGCCCCATCCCAGTGAAAATCCGAGAGTGATGTCTTTTGGGAAAGAACATCAAGCAGAAAAACTGCCATCCTGGGAAGTAGACCAGACTGGCAACTGTCACACTGGTGTGAATGGCCTTTCTTAAGATTTTACAGTAGTTGGTCATTAGCTTTCTTTTATTCAATTCTGCCAAGTGACCCTGCCATTCGTTTTGCAGACTTTTTTTTTTTTTCTTATTTTGGTACTGGATTAGTCACCTTCCCTTTGCTGGGACACAGTACCTGACTCACCAATTTAAAGGAGGAAATTTGCTCACAGGAGCCATGATGGAACCCAGAAGGCTAAACAGAAGCAATTTGCCGCCACCCTTTGGGTAAGCACCTTCCTCTGGCATGAGCCAGGAAGAGATCCAGTAGTGTCTCCTGTGAGCCTCCCAGTGTGTGGGCTTGGAATCAACATCCCAAACTCTTCCCCCACCCCATTAGCAACTGGGGACAGAGGTCTGAGCATCTCTTGGTAGGATGACTGTATGCAATATAGCAAATATGGGGGGGGTCTCTTCTATCTTCTCTTTGAAAGCAAGTGTTGTTTTCAGTTTTGTTTCATTATGATTGTTTTACTCTATTCAATATTCTCTTTTGATTGATTTTATAATGTTCTGTCTTTGGTTTGATTTTGCTATACCTAATTGACTAGACAACTATTATGAAAATAATGAGATATACTATGGTACCTATTACTGTCATCCCAGTAAACTGCTATGAAGTTCTGTACCAACTTCTCTGCACAGTCTCAATTGGCTTTGTTCTGTCTTGTTCTGTTGTATTTCTACCACCTTTAAAATAAAAAAAAAATGTGTGGCTAAGTCCAGAAGTAATGAAAATTAGGTAGTTAAAAAATACCCAATCAACCGAATACATCTGATTTTTAATTAAAAAAATTTTTTTTTGTCTTTTTGACACAGGGTTTTGCTATGCCATCCAGGCTGGCCTTGAACTCACTTTGTAGCCCAGGCTGGCCTCAAACTCACAGCAATCCTTCTGCCTAACTTCCTGAGTGCTGGGATTACAGGTATGCACCATCATTTCTGGCTTATTTTTTATTTTGTTTCAGTTTTGAGACCAGGTCTTACTGTAGTATATAGTATAGGTCAGCTTTGAACTTGTTACAAAACCTGGGCTTCTCTTCAACTCATGATCTTCTTGGCTTAGCCTCCTGGGTGCTAGTATTACAGCAGTATATGCAGTCAGGAAATCTTATTTTTAAAGGAGCTGCCCTTCTTAACGTTCATTCAGAAACACTGGACATCTGTCCACCATGACACACGGTCAAGGGAAGAAAATAACACTTCTAGACGAGGAGCAAGGGAGAGGAGGGGAAGGCACCTGACTGACAAGGAGGGAGGAGTTCAAGGGGCACGAGGCCTTACTAGTGCAGGGCCACCTGTGAGGAGGTGCGAAGGCTTTGGGGTTAGGCGCCCTACCACTCGGAAGCTGGAGCACAGACCTGGAGGTCACCGGATCTCAACTGTGGGCCAGAAATGAAGCAGTGAAGAGAAGTGGAGGTGACAGTCACTGGGGTCAGGGATTCAAGGACTAAGAACCTCGGGTACTGGGTCGGTCCACATAGACACCGGCCAAGATGAAGAACAGGAGGGGTGGCAGAGAAGACAGGATGCTGAGTTTAAAAAGTATAAGGCAGCTACAATGTAATGAAACTAATTCAGTGGGTGGTAACCACCCCTAAAAAAATTAACATAACAAACTATATGAGAGTACAATCCAAATGTTTTGAGAAAATTTTCTTTCAGGTATATATGTGTGTAAAATGGTCAAAAGTTGTAATGTTTCAATTATATTTATTAACTAATCATGTTTAACAGATTCATTATTTTAACTTCATGCTAAATCCATAGGATTTGGTTCTGTATTTATTTATTTGTTATTTGGGACTGGGTCTTGCTGTATAGCTCAGGTTGGTCTTTTTATTTTGTCTTGTTTTGTTTTTTTGAGGCAAGGTCTTGCCATGTAGTTCAGGTTGGACCTAAACTCACTTTGTAGTCTATGCTGGTCTCACACTTGCAGCAATCTTCCTGCCTCAGCCTCTTGATAGCTAGGATTGCAGCCTCCTGATAGCTAGGATTACTGCACCTGTCCCTAGGCTGGTCTTGAACTCATGATGATCCTCCTGCCTCAGCTTCTCAAATGCTGGGATTATAAAATATGCTTGGCTGGGTTTAGTTTTTTTAAAGTTGAGAAAATTTATTTAAGTAGACAAATACGCTCATCCTCTATGTTCTAGACTAATCTGTTCAAAATAGTGTCAAAATAGATTTTCTTTTCTTTTTGTGGATAATGGGATTGGAACTCAGGATCATGTGCTTGCCAAAAGGTGCTGTGCTGCTGAGCTATCTCCCCAATCCAAAACAGAAGATTTTCACAAGAACAAGTTTTCTCAGTAAGCATTTTGAAATGTGAAGTAAAGGGTGAAGACTCAGCTAGTTTTCTCAGAGATTCTAATTACTGCTTCAGGATTTACAAGAAGCAAAATGTAATTTTTATCCATAAAGTTTTCTTTCATCCTGTGAATTGTCTGGAACAATAGTGACAAGCCAAAGAGCAGGCGACAGAGTTAAGGGAAAGTTGAGCATTTTTATGCAACTCCTTCAGCTCAGCGAAGGACACGAATTGACAGCTAAGTATGGATGACCAGTTGGTGCTGGACTAGGACATCACTCAAACTGGAGTAAAAACAGGTCAAGGACCAGGCATGGTGGCACATACCTGTCATCCCAGCACTCGGAAAGCTGAGACAGTAGGATTGCTGTGAGTTCAAGGCCAGCCTGGGCTACATAGCAAAACCCTATCTCAATAAGACGGAAGCAAAACAAAACAAAACAAAACAAAGTAAAACAGGTCAAGGAATTGGAATGATTCCAGCACCTGAATTGAGGTGTAAGACTCCTTGGACTGTCAAGTTCTATTTTGGTCATGCTTCATGTAAAGCTGAGTTTTTAAAAATATTAGCTATTTAGACTATTAAAAAAATTAAGGTATTACTGATATTTAAAAATGAAAACATTTCAAGTATTTTTTGGAAGTATTATTTCACTTATACACGAGTGTCTGTGTGTTGTAGGTGAATGTGTGCTGGGTATTCCTGTCAAATGTCATTCCTATTATGGGTCACAGCTAAAATGTCTTGAGATGTCTGCCTCTCACTAGCTCCACTGTGTGTCCCAAGGTTCTGACCCTGCCTCAGTGAAAAGCTAGGAAAAGCTTGGCAAAGGGTTTTTTATCCACGGAGTGGCACAAAACTGGAATAAGAACAGATAAAGTGCTAGGCCTTGTTCCAAGGCTGCTGTCACTGGGATATGATCTGTCCAGGTTCATATGCTCCAGTCCTGGTGTGGCTGTACTGAGAGGTATTGGAACCCTAAAGAACAATGGCCTATCTGGACATGGAGGTGCATGCCTGCAATTCTGGCATTCTGGGAGGCTGAGGCAGGAGAAAATTTTCTTAGCAATAACCACTTTGAACATTTTCTGTTTAATTCCCCACTGTTGAAGAATTTCTGAGTTTTGCCTTTGAAAACAAGATGGTCTCATGTAGACCCTTAAGTCTTTTCCAGGAGACCCCCACCATCCTACCAAAGCCTTTCTTCCCACTGCTGGGGGACCTGCCATTCACCAGCCAGGCCTCCTCTTCCTCCTTTTCTTATATACTCTACAAAGATGCTTATAATAGAAGCAGCGAATAAATATATGAAAATGTTCAACATCACTGATCATTTGAGAGATGCACATTAAAGCAACACTGAGATTCCATCTCACCCTAAAAAGAATAACTATAATAAAAAATAATCAAACTGTTACAAATGATGCTGGGGCCATGGGGAATGAGGAACTCTTCTCCACTATTGGTTGAACTGTAGATTGGTACAACCAATGTGCAAAGCAGTGTGGAGTTTCCTCAAAAAACTAGCACTAGAGATTCCATTTGACCCAGCCATTCTCCTCCTGGGTATAGTCTCAAAAGAATTAAAAGTATATACCACAGTGGTATATGTACACCTATGTTTATAGTGGCATATTTTGTAATAGTCAAATCTTAGAAACAAAGTGTCCATCAACTGGTAAATGGATAAAGAGCATGTAGCTTTTTTTTAATGCAGTTGGAGTACTACTCCACCATAAGGAAGGATACACTTCAGACATTTCTAGGAAAATGCATGCACCTTGAGTCGGTGCTGTTAAGTGAAATAAATCAGACACCTGTATAAATACTGCATTGTTTCTCTGGTGTGAGAAGCCAAAAGCCTAAAATAAGGACCAAAATATATAATAGGTTTTGTGAAATATGAAGAAAATGTTCAGGTGGGGAGGAGAATGAGAGAGAAGGGAGAAGGAAAGAAGGGAAAAGTAAGAAAAAATGAGAAAAGAAAGAAAACATGGAAATAAGTGGGGAAGTGAGGAAGGGATAAAGGGAGCATTGAGGAATGGAGAAAAACAAGTTATATCATGTACAGACACAAATTCTCTATGGTAAATGTGATCATTATATATATCTAAAATGTACCAATAAAATATGATTGGGAAAAAAAAGATACATATAGTGCAAGGCAGGGGAAAGAGGGACCCAAACTTCAGCACACTAAGTTATTGTGGGTTCAACTAAAACTAAGTAATAACAAACTTGGGGAGGGGTGGGAGGTTGGGGTACAGAGTGCATCCTCTCCAGAAGAGCAGGGACACCACAGTCCTAGGAAGAAGAGAGCCAGGGACAAAGTGAGTAGGTTCCAGCTTCCACTGTCTTTGCAACCTTCCAATCAAATCCTGTCACCTTGAGCTACACAACCCTGTTCACACTGTTTTGCTTATGCCTAAAATTTTTAATGTGACATGTTGCTTTTTGATATGAATCTATCATAAACTGGTCTTATGGTTGGTGCTCAATAATCTCTCATTATATACATTTTATCTGTATGTTTTATATATATAAATAAATAGAATTAACTTATAATCAGGAAATCAACAAAACCTTAGTAATGTCTTAAGAGTAAGATTAGATACATTCCCATTCAATACACTACATATATACACTGTATTATAGATTATATAATATATGCTACATAACAAACAGCGATAGAAATACTAATAACATTTACAAAAGAAAAGAAAGAAAATAATATCCTTGGATATCCTTGTCTGTGTAATTGTTTTGAAATAATTACCTGTGTAAAGAAAGGTATTGGTGTGTCCTCCTACTACGACGTCCACACCCTTCACTTTCTGTGCGATGAGTTTATCCATTTCAAATCCAGAGTGCCCCAGTGCAATAATTTTGTTCACATTTAGAGTTTTTAGTTTATCTACTTCGGGTTGCAGTGCAGTGATTTCATCTTCAAATACTAAATTTGTTCCTAAGAAACAAGATAAATAAAAAAGATACTTATTAATAATTTTTGTTGCTTTGTTTACTGTATTGTTTATTGTTTTGCTTATTATGAATACTAGGAATAAGCACCTCAATTTATTAAAGCTGTTTAATTACTAAGACCAAAACATATTTATAATTAGATATAATACATCTAGGAAGCCAATAAAGCCACCACTTGGCTTGATATTTGGCATTCTTGTGATTACTTTTTTTTTATAGTCCATTAAAGAGAATAAACTGACAAAACATTAGAGAAAAAACAGGCAGCTCACATGACAGATTGCATTGAGTTTAGAAAAAGCTCAAGCGTTTTTTTCCCCTGGCTTTTTTCCTGACATATAAAATGTGTCTATTTGCATTAATTTGAGCAAATAGCTTGCAGCAACAAAAAAACAAAAGCACAATGCATTTTAAAATAAAAGGAGGAAGCTGGTAGTGGTAGCACACACTTGTAATCCCAGCACTTGGGGGGCTGAGACATGAGGATCAGTTCAAGTTCGAGACCAACCTGGGCTACAAAGTGAGCTCAAGGCCAGCCTGAACTGCATAGTGAGACCCTGTTTCAAAAAGATGAAAAAATAAAATAAAATAAAATTGAATTTATAAAACGAGTGTCCTTTCTATGTTCTGTTTCTTAGAAAACTTATCTTCTTGTTTTAAATACATTCCTAATAACTTCAAAAGATAAGCAAAGTAAAATGGTATCTGTAGAGATCGTTTTCTGGCTTTTTTGTACACCCATAAGTAACATAAACAGAAAAACTGGACAGCATTTGACATTCAAGTGCACGGAATCATTTTTGCAAGATTAAATAATGTAAACATCGACAACAGCCAAGTGGGGGGACAATGTCAACACCTGAAAACACCCAGAGATGCTGCTTCATTAAGTGGTTCAAAATCCAGATCTATAATTGTGCAATATCCACCGCACATAAAAAGAAATAGATATTTTGACAAACAGCTGCAACTGAGACTTTTTATGTGTGTATGGTGACTTTTAAAATCTTTTAACTTATGCATTAGTTTTGTGGTTGTTCTCATTCTGTCTTAATCCATTGTCTTTGGGGGAGTTAGACACTTTGGTGCCTAGTGGGTCATATTTTTCAGCAAGCAAATCCTATCATCTTCAGTAACAGTCTGCTTGCTCCGGCCCATGTGGCCCAGCTTGGAGGGCCACCTGTTTTGTCTGGCAGCGACAAAGAAGTTGTCTGTGTCCTGCAGGTGGAGAACATCTGGCTCATGTTGCTGCCATCACCAAAGGGCAGCACCTCTGGCAGGGTCTGCCCTGGCTTCGGCAGGGGCACCTCCTCGGCCCGCGTCCCCACACATGGAGAACTGGGTCAGTGGCACTGGGGCCAGTTGCTGTGGGGTGACAGAGACCAGTAGGGCTGGGCACCAAAGCGCTTTGCTGCTGCTCCTCTGGATGTGGACAGCAACACTCATCAATATGGCTTGTTTTAAAATCTCTTCTTATATTTAGGCTTACACTGTAGCAATGCAGAAAATACCTGAGCATATAAACATGATATACACAGGAATACTGGTAATTCCAAAACTTTGTTTGGAAACATGAGATTGTTAGTCTTAAGACTGCAAACCTAGCAGTCCTGGCTTGAATGGTAATTTTAACAGGGAAGTTGATAACTGTGTATTAGCCAGTTTCTCATCAATGGGACAAAATACCTGACACCTGCAATTTGAAGGAGAGAGATATTTGGCTCAGTTTCCAGTGGGTTCAGTTCGTGATAGGCTATGATGGAAGGGTAAGGCTGAGGAAACCTGCTCACCACATGGGAGCAAAGAAGCAAGAAGAACAGAAACAAGGGCACACACTTCTAGGTCACAACCCCAGTGATCCGCCTCTTCCAACCATGACCAACCTCTGAGTACTTGAGACTTTACCGGACTTTTAGATGTAAAGTGTAATGCTTTGTTTGCTTTGAAAATAATGCTGAGATTGAGCTCTGCATCTAAACATTGCTGGCATCAGAAGTATGTAGGCTCTTCACTGGCCTCCTGCTCCCTCACTTAGTGGTTGTTTAGTCTTCCAACATGAGAATGAGAGTGACAAAAGGAGAGAAAACAAAGAAAGAACAGAGCTCTTTATTGCGGACACAGGAGAGCTTCCTAAGAGATGCAAGCACCCTCTGAGGGAGACAAAGAAAAACACACGCTTTTATTTGGTTTTGACCAGGGGTGGAGTTGAAAGGGTGGGCAGAATGACGTGTTGACAGCTGATTGGGGGAGCATTGCCGAGCGAGCACGAAAAGCGGGAGGTTCAACTTCAGGGTTTGCGGGAAGAAAGCGGAAGTTAGTGCTGAGGGGAGGCGCTGTCCAGCACCACGTTGACTCAGAAGAACGCACATGGGAAAAGCCCAACAGTGGTAATCATGGAATACCTGTTGGTATTCACTGGCAAGCATGGGTCTAGCTACCCTGGATGGCCGGTTGTTCCCAGTCTCTGTAGCCAAACTGCCGACAACTTGAGATTTTATGAGTTTCACTGGCATAAAGGTGATTGTCAATACTGAAACGTGCTGCTCTGAAGCTGCATCCAATACTCTACTATAAGGCAGTCTCCAGTTAATTCCAGACTCCCTGACGCTAATTTCTAAGAATTAGCCCCAAAATGGAAGTGTTAAAATATGAAAAATATCTCATAAACAACTTTCAAAATGCAACAGTATAAATTTCAGTTTGAAAAATACAAATGTCTCCATAAAACAAGACTATTAACAACTTATCCTTGTTACACTATGATGTCAGGAGTTTCTGCATGCCTTGCTGGGAGAACTCTCAGGTCCTAACTGCAGGTGTGAACTCTACATGTAAAAATCAGCATGGAAGCTAAATCTCACAGCTGACCTCACAGCCAGGGAGGCTCCGGACTCAACACTTGGAAACCAGCCACAAGTAGATGGGTTAAGGTGCAACAGCTTTGCCACTATGGTCTATCAAGAGAGCTTCAAGGGTAATTTCCTTCTCATTGATCACCCGAAGAAGCCCCAGGCTTTGCACCAGCCTAAATGCCAAGTTTCCTTTGCAATAAGCCCTTCCCTGATCTTCCCTCTATGATTTTTAATTAAATTTTTGTCATATTGGTACATGTTTGTGGAATATGATTACATTCACTCTGTGGAGTTGGTACATGCACAGAACACACCTTAATTCCTTTTTCATCCCCTTCTACTCCCCTGCCTCCCCCTTCCTCCATTGCATGGTCTCCTTCCCTTTTGCTAAAAATCTTATCTCCTTACTTCTTACTATCTTTTATTTATATTTTGGGTTTCTCATGTAGGAAAAACCATTTCATATTTAAGCTTGTGTCTCTGATTTATCCTTCCTCTTGACATACTGACCCTTAGCCCTGCTGCTTACTCTTCCCCCACAGCACTTGCCTATTCTGAAAAACCACACATTTTATTAATTTAATTATCTTTTCACTAAACATGTAAGCTCCAGGGCACAAGGACTTTTTGATCCGTATCCCTAGTTCATAGAAAAAATGTGCAGCTCACAGATAAGTACTCGGGGCATGAATGAATGTGTAGGGATGCTATTATCCTCTATTTTTGGTAGTTGGCAAGAAGGAATAAAATTTTTGAAAAACACCTCTAAGGACAAAAGAACATAGTCTCTCACTACATTAGGAACCTCATTGGGCCTAGTGTGGTGGTGTGTACCTGTAATCCCAGCACTTGGGAAGCTAAGGCAAGAGAATCACCATGAGTTCAAGTCTACATAGTGAGACCCTGTTGCAAAACAAAAACAAAAAAGAAAGAAACTTCATAGGCCAGGCATAGTAGTATACTCCTATAGTTGCAGCATTCTGGAGGCTCAGGCAGGAGGATTGCTGAAAATTTTTTGAAGTCATACTGGGCTAAATAGTGAGACCTTTTTTCAAAAACAAAGGAACAAAGAAAAATAAAAGAAACAACACAAGACTGGACATCACATATATAAACAGCATGAGATATATTTCAGGATATCACAAGGAGACCTATCATGACTTTCATTTCCTAGCTAAATTAAATTAAATGTGCTAGAAACACAAGTGTTACATTTGTAGTGCCCAGGGTACTATACTTGAAAAATTGGATTGATCTATAGGAATAGCCAACACAAATTTTCATTTCCAACTTTTAATGCACCGAGTTAAACAAAGACACTTATTATGATTTTCTCTCTGCTCAGCCTCTCAACTTGCACACTGCATTGAAACAAATCCATATACCCCTTTAAAAATACATTTTTTGTGTCAACAAAGTACACTGAGAAGAGGCAATTGCTTAAAAAAGTTACTGAGAAAACCAGAATCTACCAGAGTGGTTTCCTCGGTGTCATCCTAAATATATCATCTGTCTAGTTCTTCCTTTTGCTTACAGTCCATACAAATAATGTCAAACTCTGCCTTAATGCCTCTATTTTCAAGTCACAAGTACTGTAAAAGTAAAAAAAAAAATACCTGGATTTGAGAGAAAAGGGGTTTCTTTTGAAGTGTATCCAACAATTCCTACATTTTCACCACCAACAGAAAGAATTTTATGTGGCAAATAAAGTCCTGATATTTGAGATGCTAGCGGTTCCTTTGCCTTAATGTTTGCACTTAGAACTGGGAACTTAGCCTCTTTGAGGAATGGATCGATCAGTCCTTCTACACCATTATCAAATTCATGATTTCCCAGTGCCTAGATAAAAGGAAAAAGAGAGAAAAAGAATTAGGTACTTTGGAATTTCCAACAAAAATATGCTTTGAACAACATTTTATTAGATTAGGGACTTAGCAAGTTGGCTAAGCCATGTGAGACAGTTCTCATGGCCTGGTGTCTTTCCCATCTTGAGATCTGACTCTGGTACCTGGGCTGGAGCCAGGGATACCAAAATCATAAGATGATTATCATCATCCCAGGTTTCAACCACTGAGTTTCAACCACCATCACCAAGCCCCAGGGTCTCTGGAGAGCTTCTCAGAATACTGTCTCCCTGGCCCCAGCTAAAGGCCAGCTCCAGAGCCTACCTTTATCTGTCTTAACCTTTACATGCTGTTTTCTCCCCAAAACTGAAATTTTTACCTAATTATTGAAATCACTTGTCTCCTTGGGAGAACTCTTAAAATCATCGGGACTTTAACAAAAGGCAACCTGAAAGTATCATCAGCAGAGACCAGAGGCCTCCTTCCTCGGTGCATCTCTTGTTCATTATTCCTCAGATTCCAAGAATTATTTCTTGCCAAAGACTCTCATGGTCCTTTAATTCTTCTGGGAAAATGAAGGGAAAAGAGGAGCTAGTGTGCCACATTTTGCAAGTACTGGCTTTTTCCCTCAGTCAGCTCTGGGCCTCTTCTCGATTCTCTCAACAGGAAGAACCTCATGGTGAAATGACAGTGTAAACTTCAGCAGCTTCTGGATCAACTCTGAGTGCAGGGCTCCGTGAGCAGTGCCAAGTGTCATCAGTACAACCCCCACCCCCCACACACACATCAAGAAGTCATACCTACAAACATGAGATGTCAGCAGATTCCTCCAGAAAACCTTCCCTTCTCTCCTGGATACACCTCCCTCATCTTAGCACTGATAATTTGCTCTGGCTACCCAGACTGTTTTGCTTATTTTGTATAGTAGACCTAAAACTTCTAAATAAGATTCACATCCAGAATTATTTCACTTTGTGAGTCATCTGGGGCAGCCTGGAACACTGGCTAGTGACCCCTTGAACTCAGTGAGGGCCACAGTGTATCCCTTTAGCCTCAGCCCTTCCTTCCTAGAACATCATGCACTGCCATGGCACGTGTATAGTGTTGTTCATTTGTTTTCTCCTGGCTAGGCTGGGTGCTTCTGATCTCCATGTCCTGTGGCCTCTGTCCCTCTCAGCAGCCCCCTTACCTGGCACACAGGGGCTGTGGTGATATCCTTGGGTGCACTGCACAGGTAGAGACAGCCACACAATGCCTGTATGTGCCCACATCCCTGTCTCCCCACTCAACTTGGATTTCCTGAACTTGCCTTTCTCTCCCCTTTCACTTCTCCCTCTTATCTAATGAACTTCCTCCCTGAAAGCTGATCTATTGAGAAAGGGTCTCCCAGTCTCAGGTAATTTGTTTTCTTCTTCTATTTTAGAATGGCAAGCTTTCTTCTGGTGGTGACACAAGTTTCCTTTTTGATACTACAGTAACTGTCTTGCTTAACTGTAAAGTTCTTTTCTTTTAATGATTGTTTCTACAGTACTGCATAAATGATTATCTGATTTGTCAGTGACATTCTAGTCCAAGTATTTGACAGTAGCAGAAATTAAACTTTCCTTTATTTGTTGTTTCATGTCTTTCCCCTTCTCTACCTCAACTTCAATACAGTGGTGCCTCAGTTCATGAGTTCAATATTTTTTTGTGTGTGTGTGTTGCTAAGGATCAAACCTTGTACATGCAAGCAAGAACTCTACCACTGAGCCACATTCCCAGCCCATGAGCTTAATTCTTTCCATGATCCTGGTCACCAACTTGGATGAAAACTGAATCAAATTCAGTGGTTAGATTTGATACTGACCTTATAGGAAAATTTGATGTAGCTCTTGTTCAATTCAGTTTGCAACTAGAACTGTGGAAAAGAATTAAGTTCATGAACTGAGGTGCTACCATATGAGACCCTAAGAATAGTGATTTTGACTGTTTTTTAACCTTTTGATTCCCATGGGGACAGGAGTCCTGACCCGTGGTACTTGATACTGTGGACAGACTGACTAAATGATCTCATTCACACTCATATCTTTCATTCTAAATTTCATTCTAAATTCCAAGCCTGAAATTTCTACTGACCTTTGGTTCCACCTGTCAGCTGCCATTTACATTTTCTCTCAGATGGTCCAAGCTTACCATGCTTAAAGCTCTTTCCTCTGTGATTTGTCATGTGAAGCCCCAGTGCCAGCATGTTCTAAGTCAATAAAGCTGGAAACCCTCATGCAACTGAATCCTCCCACTTTTGCCTCTGCATCCCCCTCTACCAGCATTATTCCCCTTTCCTTAGATGCCCCATATCCTGTCTGTCCTCCTGCTATTTCTTTATTGCAGGGGATGCTTTTTCTCTTGGATGACTACAGTGGCTTCCAAATAGGCTTTCAGTATCACCATCCCCTTCTCAAGCCACTGCCTATGTTGCCACCAGATCAATTTGCTAACTTGTAAATCTGATCCCGTTGTTGTCCATGAAAATGTCCCAGAGAGGCACCACCTTTTTGATCAAATCCAATACCCTAAGAAGGGCCCACAAGATTCTTGGAGGTAGGATTCACCTTCCCCTCCTGCCACCTTCCTGCCACCAACCACTCCTGTGCGCAGCCACAAAGCAGGACTGGGTGATCATTTATGAGGGTGACTTGGAGTACATTTCTATACTTTGAAATGTCAGTGGATGAATAATCAAAAGTGGGAATTCAAATAAGCCAGGATTTACTAAGTACTTGCTGCATGCCAGCATTGTGAAAAGTGATGTGGCTGGGGATGGACTTCCATGGTAGAGCACTTTTTGCCCATCATGCACAAGGCCCTTTCCCAGCACAGGAAAAAAAAAAAAAGATTTTGAACAGAATACCTAGTTTTGCACTACTCTTGGTGTTGTGCTCATTATTACATTCATTTTACAGATGAAAATAATGAGACTTACAGAAGTGAAAGGGATTGTTGAAAGGTACAAAATGAGTAAGTAGTAGAGATGAGTTAGAACCACTTCTGTTAGACTCCAAGGTTTTTTTTTTTTTTTTTTTTGTGAAACCAGGGATCGAACTCATGACCTTGTGCTTAGCCAAGCAGGCCATTGAGCTAAAGCCCCAGCCCCTAGACTCCAAGTTCTTAACCTCTGTTGTGGTTTGTTTAAGTGTCTCTCCAAAGCCTCATGCAGTCATGAGAGGTGGGCCTTTTTAGAGTGGCTAAGTCTAGCTTTGTGATTGGTTCATTGTCTAGTGCTTGGATTGGTGGTGTGAGTGCTGCACCCAACCAGGGGTGGGTAGCCAGCATATAATATAAGCAAGAGAAGGAGGCATGCTTTTTCTCTTTTTACCCTTTTTATTCTTGAATGTCCCTTACCCTTACCACTCTCCTTAGAGTCAGCTAAATATAGACTAAAACCTCCAAATACTATAAGCTAATAAACCTTTCCTTCCTTCATTTTGGGTGTTGAGTCTTTTGTCTCAGCAATGAAAGAAAAGTAACCAAGACCACCTCTAATCTTGGCTATAGAGTTTGCAGGGGCTGGGGATTTTGCTCAGTGGCATAAGTGCCTGCCTTGCAAGCAGGCGGTTGTGAGTTTGATTCCCAGTATCAATAAAAAAAAAAAGAAGTTTGCATAAGGCCTAACCAGTAAGCAATCATAAAAAACAAGACAAAACCAAACAAAAACACTTCTAACCGCTCTCAGTTTCCCATGCTCTCACGCATCTTTAGCCCTTTGTATATGACATATAAATAACCCAGAGGCACAATAGGATATCAGTTTTTCATGTCACTGTTTTAATTCCTTACTCAGCTAATGCCTTTGGCTCCTGAAATGTGGTGAGCATCCTAGGAATGATTCAAGAGCCCTCCACCAGGCTCCCTGTCTGAGTTACACATCCTTTCTCTCTGATGGGTTTTCACTCCCTACTACACAGTCACCCCTTTGTGATCCACAGCAATCCCTAGAGCACAGCAGGGTGCAGTGTTGAATGAATAAACGATGAAGAGAAAAATCACTGATCAGCAGCTGCCTTCCTCCTATAAACAGTTAACTTTCTCACAAAAATCAATGCAAAAAATTTCCTTTGTAAATACTGACTTTCTGTAGACACATTTTCATCTCCTCACTTTGACTTCGTTCTGCCTGCTTTTCTTCACTAGTATTTCATGGAACTTAATAGTTGATAAGTGCTTCAGAAGGAGGGTGCCGCCCTTCACCACCATGCACCCAGCACCCCTGCATGGCTGGAACACAGCAGGTGCTCATGGACTGTGCTAGAAAGATGGATATTATTTATTCTCTTACCATGAAAGTATCTGAGGAAAAGACTGTCCAGAAGAACAGGGAGTAATAAAAAAATTGAACAACAAAAGAGTGCAAACACAATCATCCCTCATTGTGCAGGAGGGTATTTGTCCAGGCCCCTAAGGGTACCGAAATCTCTTGTATCAAATTCTCATATAAAATGGTGAAGTATTTGCATACAAACTATACATCTTTCTGCAAACTTTCAATCATCTATAGATTACTTATATTATCTAATACAATATAAACACTACATGACAGTTACAATGTGTAGTTTAATGAATAATGCTAAGAAAAATGTGTCAGGTGTGGTAGAACATACCTGTAATCCCAGCTACATAGGAGGCTGAGGTAAGAGAGTTTGAGGCCAGTTTAGCAAATGAATGAGACCTTGTTTTAAAATATAGTGCGATTTTTTTCTTTTCTTTTCTTTTCTTTTTTTTTTTTGTCTTTTTGAGACAGGGTCTCGCTATGCAGTTCAGGCTGGCCTTGAGCTCACTTTGTAGCCCAGGCTGGTCTCGAACTCATTCTTCTTCTTCTTCCTCTTCTTCTTCTTCTTCTTCCGCTTCCTCTTCCTCTTCCTCTTCCTCTTCTTCTATTTCTTCTTCTTCTTCTTTTGTACTGGGGATAGAACTCATGATCTCATACTTACCAGGCAAGCACTTGAGCCACTGAGCTAAATCCAATCTAGTTCAGTGGTAGAGATATAGTATGTACAGACTCCAGAATTTATATCCAACATTAAGAAGAAAAAAACAAAGAATACATTCAGCACAAACACACTGTTTTCCAAATAATTCTGATACACTGTTGGTTGAATCTATGAATTTGGAACTCTTAGTAGAAAGGTATGATGAGAACTGTCCTCTGAACCCTTGCCAAAGTAAATTCATCTTGTAGTGGGCTCTGTGTAGCTGCCCAGGGAGCCACCACCTGGTGATGAGGCTCTGTGCCAGACAGAGCCAGAATGGTGGAGTTTCCTAACAAGGATGTGGCATGAGCAGGCTACACAACTGTTCCCAAGGACCTTTCTTATGTTGGGGCTGTGTTTGCTGTTTTAATTAGAGCTCTGTAGTTAGTAGCTTGGCAAAAGGAAGTTATTGGCTTAGGTAGTGCTGCAGTCTTCAAGTCAGCCACTTCTCTGTAAGTAACCCCTAATAAACTCATACTTGGACTTGTCTAAATCATTTTTTGGACTGTCAGCTGTCCTATCAATTTGGAGGAAATGTATGCAACATTTGGCAGGTGAATAGGGACATGATAGGTCAAAAGATGAGTCAGGGAAGAGAATTCATAGGGGAAATCCTGAGGTGGTTACTTCCTCCATGTGGTATGTGGTGACATGTCTCCTCCATGTGTATGGTCTACAGTGTGAGTTCAAGGAACCCAAAAAAATACCTAATGGACTGGTGAGCACTCTGCAATCCATGAAGGTGGCTCTTGAGGAATTTGTAGCAGAGCTGTAGCCACTATGCACCATTCCTACTGGGGGAGCAAGGTGCTCCTGAGGCTGAGCCATCTGGGGTAACATCCACCTCCACATGAGGAGGGAGAGGTGAACGACCTAGATGTTTGGGAACCACCACACGAATATGGGATGCCTTGAAAGTGCCCCAAGCTGGGGGGAAATACTGTTATTTGTTATGAACAATACTACTTAAGAGGAAAATTTAAAAAAAGAGTTGCATAAGATTACAGCAACTGTGGTGCTCATAGTGACCTGATGGCAGCAGCAGGAGCAGCAACAGCAGGAGCAGCAGCAAGTGCAGGCAGAAGGAAAAAATGTTATGTGCCAGTGCTGGCAGTGAACAATGCCAGGAAGTGGAGATGGCTCAGTCTGGATCATACGACTCAGTTCAATTTGGAGTCTAAACATGCATGGTAAAGGGACTAGGGCAAACTAAATACAGCTGGATATCAAGTGGGGGGAATTGCCTCAGGGCCACATGCAGCCTGCATCAGGTGTCAGTGGCAGCAAGGTTGAGGCTGACTCCTGTCTCAGGAAGGCAAAGTAAGAGGAACCAGCTTTCCTAGCAACTCTGAGGAGTTAATGAGTCCATTAGGGTACGTCTTGAGGATTGGTAAACTTACTTTTGAATGCCAGTTTGAGTTGTTTTTGTCTAATTGGCCTGCCTAAAATGTTTCCTGTGAACAGTTTTAGGATAGTTCTTAAATTGTAATTACAGGGTTAATCTACTCTTCTTTCTAATTTTTGCTTGTACTAAGACATTTTTGCTATTCAAGGTTACTTGGAAGCCTGTTCATCGGCCAGCCCTAATTGGAATGTAAAATCTGTGAGCTAACTCTGAGATCAAAGGGAAAAAAATGCATCGGAAGCATTTTAAAATCCAAGCACCCATGGAATTTGTAACATAAGGGGTCAGTAAGTAGGACAGAGAAGGAAATACAAAAAACGTTATGAGTATAAGGATATATTTTTGGCAAGGAAGGATTTTCTATAGTAAAATTTTGCCCTAACAGAATGAAAGAAAAGAAGAAAAAAAAAAGAGGACAAAAGCAGAAAGCTAAAATAAATCTCAGAAAGCCCAGAGTAAATTGAAAAATCTTTGTACAGCATGAAGCAGATGAAAGAAAATTTGTATGTTTGGTTAATCTAAGTAATTTTTTGCTCCTTTGGGTTTTGTCATGCCAAGAGCTACTCTTTCTAAATCTCCTCACTGCTCATACATGCTCAAAAGAATACAACACTGACTCTCAACTGTCAAACACTTTCCCTCCAACATAAAACCAGACATGACTACCAATGAGAACAGTATAATGTGCGATTGTTGGTGACTTCAGAGAGACTCTCATAAGGAAAAGAGGGGACTATAAGTGAAATGAAAGTTGAGAATACTTTGATGGAGTCATTTGTGTCAGCCCTGCCAAAAGGTAAACAGAGCCAGGAAAAGGAAGAGTTCTTTGCATAAGTGCTTGATGATAACTATCACAAAGTTCTCTGCCATAACCCTAAGTTTGTCCTCAGTCAATTTAAGTCTAATTTAACATTCTAATCATTGGAGAATCCAGATCTGGAGATGTTTACAGGTAAAGGAGACCAAGCTTGTACTAGGAGTGGACGTGCTGCTAAAGTATACTCTTATACCATAACCAGAATTTTGGCAGGGCACAGTGGCAGATGCCTATATCACTTGGGATGCTGAGGTGGGTGAATCATTGAGTTTGAGGCAGCCTGGGCTACAGAATGAATTCAAGGCCAGCCTGAACTACATAGCAAGACTGTGTCTCAAAAGAGCAACAACAAAGTAATTCTGTCTGCCCCATGCAGGATAATTAATGACAAATAGTATAGACTACCAAAGTTGGGTAATAAAATTGTCTGCTCAGTTCACAGTCCTCTCAGCAGTCTGGTATGACCGGTAAAGGAACTAGGTAGCTCATGGGATATAATCATGTGTCCTAGAAAGTTAAATAGGGTGTCACTAATGCCCAACATTCATTTCTGACTGAACAACTGGATACAGCCTATGGGACTATATCATGCTGTTTTGGATCTTGCTAATGCTTTTTTAGTACTCCTTTAGCTGCTGTGTCCCAGGGTTTGCATTCACCTGGAGTAGACAGCAATGGACTTTCTGAGCACTGCAGAGTTACCTTACCACCATCATGTGCTTTGGGACGGTGGTAAGGGACTTTGACTTTTACCCTGCCCACCAACTGTGGAAATGTTTTATCATGTAGATGGTATCATAGTAACCTCTGAGTGCCTTACAGACTTAGTGGATATACAAGGACACCCAAAAGATCAAAGATGACAGAAATCAGTCTTCATGAGGTGCAAGAGGCTGGCATTTCAGTAAAGTTCTGGGGTCTTATGGGTGGGTAAGGCATGCATGACACTTTAAAAGTTCACTAAGTTTTGCAGCAGCCTGTACAAATGAAGCAAAATAATTGCGAGTATTTGTTGGACTCTTTGAGGGTATTGGCACATTTTTATATTCTACCATGCTCATGTGCCTGCCCCATACATAACTTGGTAAAAAGAGGGACCACGTGGCATTGGGCCAAAGGAAATCAAGAGACTTTTGAACAATCAGATATACTTGTGAGGCAGGCCAAACAGTTATGTCCTCTAGTACCTCAATGCCCATTTGTTCTAGTTACCAGGAGCCTGAGGGCTTCAGTTAAGGGCTATGTCTAAAATAATCTGCATAGACAGTTTCAGTAAGATTCTGGTCCAGGTCATGGGAAGGGATAAAGCCTGTACACGGCACTGGGGCAACAACTGCAGGTGGTATAGAAAGCCCTGCAGGAGGCAGGCTCCGTCACTTAATCTGCTTCAGCCACAGTAAAATCAACACGTGGAGTAAGGGAATAACTTCAGGGTCTTTGGGTCGAGGCTGTTTGTGGGATCACACAGGGCCACACTTTACACAGTGGCATGCATACTTACAACAGCACGGAGCCTTATCTACCAGCCTTGTGACAAATACTGTAAAAGCCACACTGGGGCTAGTGTCACTGCAAGCTGCTAAATCAGCCTCTCTGATTAAACTAATAGTGGAGCCTGGTAAGATGCTGAAAGGTACACTGATGGCATTAGCTGGGCACAAAGCAGGAGTAGGTGGAAATAGCTAAGAGCAGTATGGATGATGGTGACTCATAAGAAGTGGCCACAAGCCGGGTGTGGTGGCTCATGCCTGTAATCCCAGCACTCGGGAGGCTGAGGCAGAAGGATCATTGTGAGTTTGAGACCAGCCTGAGCTATAAAGTGAGCTCAAGGCCAGCCTGAACTGCATAGTGAGACCCTGTCTCAAAAAGACAAAAAACAAAACAAAACAAAACAAAAAAAACCAAAAAGACAAAAGAAGTGGCCACCTTCTAGCTGTACCAACAGTTGTGGGTGGCACAATGGGAACAGGAGCACTGGCAGGGGACTACAGGATGACAGACTAGGAAGGGGATGTATAAAGCATAAAAAATAAATAGAAGACACTAATAGTCTTCCCTGTGGTCACCCACTAAGTCTCCCAGGTAACCAAGAGGCTGATGCCCTTGTGAAAGTGAGGACCATTTTTCTCTACACACCCAGAAAAGTTGTCCACTGGGCACATGTGAAGTCTGGCCAGCACTGACGGAAGGAGAACAAAGGCTGAAACATCTCCATAAAGCACCTTGAATTTTACATGCTGTCCAGGTATGCCAGGCCTGTGTCCAGCTATGGCTAAGGATGGATGTACGGAAAGGGTGGACAAGTTGACATGACCGGTAGAGGACTGGCAATGGGTTACATCAGGCCCATGCCTGTGAGGGAGAGCTACAAGTATGCACTCACCTGTGCAGGAAAGTATGTGTGGTGTCTTCAGCAATAAGGATTTACCATCCAGTTGTAGCATGTACCCAACTACAAGAGCAATAAAGTGTATATTATGGGGGACATCAGGAGGTTTGGCTTCAGGACATGGAGAAATCAAGCTGGTACTAAACTGGAAGCTTCCTCCCTATTGGATAGTATTAGTATTGCCAGAAGGAGAGAGTTGCTGGGACAGACTTGTTAGCAGGGATCTTGTGCAGCTATGTGCCTCATGTGTTACACCACCAGCATGCCAGGCATGATGTGCCTAATGGTGCAGTGTTGGCATGAATGGTCTGGATACAACCGACCTCTTTTTAATTGGACCTTAATGTGCTACCTTTGTCCTCTCTAAACTGAAAAAACTTTATGGGGACCCTGGAACTGAGAGTGGGACTTTCTCTAAGTAACAAAAATGAGGGAACATGTAAATAAATCCTAGCCTGTGTACACTTAATCGGTATAGGTGCTCTTGGTTGTTGTTTGCGTCATTCTAGGAGTCAGTATTTGTTGCTGCATTCTGTATTGTGACTGTGGCATAATTTCCCAGCACTCAACTCTCAGTCAGAAGAAAAATACCTCCTCTAAAGCTCAAGCAGCATTGCAGAAAAGAGTGTGGAAAAATTCTAAGAGCTGAAGGAAAGGGTGGAGTGTAGTGAGACTGGTCCTTCAACCCCTCACCAAAGTATCTCCAGCTTGTCACGCACTCCTGTTTAGTTGTGCAGTGGGCCTCCACCAGGTGCTGAGGCTGTTAGCACCACTACAGCCAGACAGTGCTTGCTGAGAGTGGTAGAGTTTCTTGCTAAGAATGGGATTGGAACAAAATATACACAACTTTTCCCAAAGATCCTTTTTGCTTTGGATCCCAGTTTTGGTGTTTTAACTAGAGCCCTATAAAACCAAAAGCCTAGGCCAGAGGGTCAGCCACCTCAACAGTGTTGCAGCTGGTAAGTCATCCAGTGTTCTGAAAGTAACTCCTAAATTACCTGGACAAGTTCAAGCTGTTCTTTGGATTATTAGCCCTCTCTTACTTTGGAGGCCGATGTTTCTTTACAAAATGTATGCACAGACAGTGTTCACTTATTCTGTCTTTGTTCCTCTCTGAAAGTTCTCATCTGTAAAGTTCTCTGAATAAACCACATTTATATTGAAGAGTCTGCTGACTGTTTGATCCTGTGACTGTGGGGAGATGGAATGTTGCAGATCAAAGATCAAAAGCCAAAGTAATTTTCGGCTATTTTTTCAGACAGGGTCTTTTTGCAGACAGGCTCTTGCTACATAGCTTAGGTCAGCCTTGAACTCACTACATAGTCCAGGCTGGCCTCAAATTCATGATAATCCTCCTGCCTCATCTTCCTGAGAGCTGGGATTATAGGCATGTGCACCATTCCCAGATTTCACTCCTTTTAATAGCCATTTACTTTTCACTCTCTGTATTTTCTCTAACATCCCCCTGACTATTAGGTAGAAGTCTTGAAATTACATGGTTAATCCTGACAGACCTCTGTCCTCCACCAATCCTAAAGCTGAGATTGCAATAGCACTTGAACCCTACCGTGGAGATCTGCCTCCTCCAGCCATCTGCCTCTTGACTGCATGGATGTATTTGGTAAGTACATTGACTCATGATTTTCTTTTGTTCTGTGACCTAAGTCCTTGTTCACAGGTAGTGGTCACTCAGATTTGGTTCATATAATCTATTTCTTATTTCCTGTTTTTTTATTTCTTACTTCTTTTAATGCAGAGTTGTTAGTTTATGTTAGTTTACACATCCAACTTTCCTTATGTGTGCTTGTAAACTTCTGTAGCTGAACTGCTACTTGCTACTTACAATTTAACCATCATCTTAGGCAAAGGATTTCCATAGTAATTTCATTTAAAAATATGAGTTTTACATCATATTTGTATTCTCTTTTTCATCTTTTTCTTTCCCAAAATTTCACTTCTCTTATTGGGCTTATTCATTCAGTAAATACATTTATTCACTAATTGTAGCCTTGGATCTTGAGTTTTTACTGCAAACACTAAATTTCACCTAATGCACTTTTCTATAATTTAAGAAGGCTGTGCTTAGAAAAATGACCTTCAGTAGCTTCAACACCAAAACCATGGAGACATAATGTGAACTTCTGCTCCTTATTCTCTACTTTCTTTTTGCAGAACAAAGCCTAAAAACTTAATTTAGAAAAAAGGAAGGACAAAAGGAATTGATGATCTTACATGACACTTTCTACATTATATATCTACTTCAGCCCAATGTGTTTGACATTCAACTATGTGAAACACTGCCTGCCATTTAAAGTAAAAAACAAATAAATACAGGAAAGAAAATAAGGACTTGCCTCTTCTGTGACACAGAATCTTGTTACTGTTTAACAAACTCTAAAACTGTCTGATGCATGTCACACCTTCTTCAGCATTTGTTAATATTTATATTGGCTGTGGATGGTTTATGAAAGTTCTCTGGCTTTGAGGAAAGCTTCTGTTGAACAAAACTAAGGCCCAGGAAGTTATATGAGTCAGCAATGGAGGAACAAAAGTGTTTTTGTTCAAATGACTTTTGATGCCAAGTTTCTTGTTTTGATTATTAAAAATATCTTGAAATATCTTGCAACTAGAAATGATTAAAACAAAAACCTTGTGTCTAAATTTTGGTTTGTAATTAACATGAATTCTATTATGGGCTAAAGTATACTTTACATTTGGGATCAACAATGTCCTTACTTAGAAAAAGTTTTAGATAACTGTGTGGTAATCACATTTCATTTTTTAAAATTTCCAATGTACTATTGCTAAAAAGAATTCAACATAGCAACTCAATGATTATATTTGGGATACAAAACTAAATGGGAAGTACCTAGTGCCCACTCTAGTTGAAGTGCAAACAAATGCAAAAGGTGATTCTCTGGCTTCCCTTTCACTGTCCATGGCAGATGCCAATTATTTTGTATCCTCTCACTAAGATAATTATAAGCTTGGAATGTTTACTGACTTTTAGCGACAGTAAAATACATCATTAGCAAGTAACAAATGCTAAAGGAAACAGTTTTAAATAAGGCAGAAATAATCCTTCTGTTTTTTCCTCTGGGCCACATCTGATCCACAAATAGTGCAGATGGAATCTGTACCCAGTGATGACCTGAAATTGCTGCCTGACCACATGCCTGTTCTCTCCCACAGCTCTGCACAGGAGAAGCTGCCATTTATTCATTTTCTCACCAGTAAATAAATGCTTCCACGGCCAATGAGCAAACAGACCAGTGGTAAAGATGTGTGATGAGAACATTTCTCAGGGAGTGAACAAAAACACACTCACACTTGGTGTAAGAGTGTCAGAGTTGGTGGCCAACAAAGGACAAGGATCAGGGCTCAGTGTTGGGCTGTGTGGTCTGCAGGAGGGGACATGGAGATCAGGGGCTTTCTGATGGTCTTCCATGAAGTTTTCTGATTACTCTGGAATATTTTAGCGCAATCTTCCATTTTCTGATTTCCCCAGTTACATTTGACAAATCAAAGCAATCCACCTTTCAGTTATTAAATAATTAAGTGATATGCATTAATTCATGTCTAAAACCCACCTAAAATGTATCCAACAGAGGAAATAGGAAATGCTCAGTGAATGGAATGAATGGAGACATAAAATGTATACAACAGAGGAAATAGGAAATATTCAGTGAATGGAGACACAACCAAATAAACCCAGCTATTGTTGCCCCGGGAGACTTATCCATGAGATTTGGAGTTCTGTATTTATGTACTCCTGTACTCATAGATGGTGCTTTTGGTAGATGACTGATTCATTTGTGTGTGATACTAGATTAATCCCCTGATGGGTTTATAGCTGGAGGCAACACTGGAGGTGAAGCCCCCTGGATCACTGTGGGTGTGGCCTGTTTAGGCTGTATATATTCATCCTTCCTTCTCTCTCTACACTGATTTTTGTCTGCTGTACCATGAACTGTCTCTCCTTTGTGATGCCTCTCTGCCATGCCACTCTGCTTTGGATCCAGCAGATTTTGGACTGAAAGCTCTACAAATTGGGAGCCAAAATAAGCCTCCCTTAATGTGTGGGTATCGAGCATTTTACCCTAGCAATGAGAAAATAATTGAAACACTGTACAAGGGTTGTTTTCTATGAGTGTGATAATGGAGGAAAAGTTGATAAAGCAGTCTTTATGCCCTCAAGTACCAAATTAAATACAGAATTTTACTTTGAAAGCCTCTCATAGAGCTGGGCATGGTGGTAGATGCTCCACTCCCAGCACTCTGGAGGCTGAGGCAAGACAGTGGCTACAAGTTCAAGGCTGTCCTGAGCTACTTAGTGAGTCCAAGGCCACCATAAACTACAGAGGGGGAGAGAAAGAGAGAGAGAGACAGAGAGAGAGAGAGAGAAACAGAGACAGAGTGAGAGAGAAACAGACAGAGAGAAAGAAACAGAGACAGAGAGAGAAACAGAGACAGAGAGAGAGAGAAACAGAGACACAGAGAGAGAAACAGAGACAGAGGCAGAGAGAGAAACAGAGACAGAGAAACAGAGAGAGAGAGAGAAACAAAGAGAGAGAAACAGAGACAGAGAGAGACAGAGAGAGACAGAGGACAGAGAGACAGAGGGAGAGATGGAGACAGAAAGACAGAGGGACAGAGACAGAGAGACAGAGAGAGAGAGAGTACCTTTGATAGGTGAGCATAACAGTCACAGAGCAATAATTTTAACAGGAAACTGAGCTGCAAAAGGCAAGAAGGCCATAAAGCCTTGGAAACTAGAAAATCATGAAGCAGTCAGATACTGTCTTGGATACAACCTGCTCTTTGCAACTAAGAAATATGTCCCAAAATAAACAGAGCTGAGAAGAGGACAGGTAGCCCAGTTTTGAGGGACTCCTGCTGCAGCTACACTTCAGCCCTTATCTGCAGCAGAACTTTTAAGTATTACCACCAGAAAAATTGAAATTTTCTAAATCATGCAACGATTCACCTCTCTGTTTTGGGCCTTCCCGCCTTGAGTCAAGATAAAGTGGGTTACAGACATTGTGAAAATGGTCAGCCTGAGACAGGGCAGGTGGGCCTGCTCTTCTCTCTCATTTTATGAAGTTGACTGCAGCAATGTGGTGGTCACTGCTACTTTTGTCCCATGTTTTCCATAGTTCCTGGTTCTCCACTATCCACTAGCCAGGGAGTACTCTGTCAGGTTAATGATTCACAGAGAAAGACCCTTACTGCCTAGGTATTCCAAAGAATGAGCAGCTCAGGAGGACACTATAGTCCCAGATGGTGGGAATACACAGAACAGGCAAATGCTGAACAGCCGTACTCTTTATCTCTCCACTGTCCTAAAGTCCAAAGGGACCCCTTTGCTTCCACTCCTTCCCAACCCCACTGGTCTTCATCTCTACCACACTCCCATGGCTTGCTCTGCACATCACCACTCACCCTGACCACTCCAGAGTCAGCCACAGGCCTACCTACTTGATTCATTCACTGCAGGTGCCAATTGGAGCTTCTTAAAACATACCCTGCCTGCTTCTCATCCCTGCTTTCAGTATCTCCAAGGCATCCCACCAAAAAGTTCTGACTCTTCATGCGCCGCATAGCATGGGGCCATCCTGATCCCCCAGCAATGTTCTGAGCTGCCTCACTTTTTCTGCCAAAGTTTAAGGTGCCCTCCGTTTCAGAGACACTAAGTCCTACAGCTGCACTGAGTCAAATGTGACTGCCTTCAGGCACGTCTCTCCTGGAGTATCTACATACCTTGCACACACATCTCCAACAATGCTTACACACTCTGTGGGAGGCTGCTCACACACCGGGTGCCCTCAGTGACAGCATGCAAGCACTGCTTCAGCATGTAGCTTATGATAACTCAACAAGTAATAAAGTCATTCACTCTACTTACTTTTAAATGGGTTTCATTGTACTCTATAACTTGATGTATTAAAACTTTTCAGAAGAAGGCAGGATATGAAGCAAAGTTGGCAAACAGGAGTTACACAATGCCTTAGTTGTCAAATGAGAGAAATCAAGTGGCCAGAAACAAGGCTAGCCAGCTGCATCCCAGCCTGACCCAAGCAGCCCCTCTCTGGAGGGTCACCCAGGCTCTCATTTTCATTTCCTGTGTTTTATTTTACAAGACATCTTCATATTTCTATTAATATTTACTGGAACTTCTTGTGAATGGAAAACATGTTTATTTACATTTGTTTATTTTTGTGTATTACAGACTGAACCCAGAAGCCCTCTATCACTAAGCTACATCCCCAATACCACGACCCAATTTTGTTTTTGTTTTTTGAGACAAGGTCTTGCTGACCTTGAACTCATTACATAGCTTAGGCTGGCCTTGCAATTGTAGAGATTCTTCTGTCTCTTGAGTGCTGGGACTAATTGGCATGTGCCATCACTCAGTTTTCCCCAGCTCTTTTTATTTCAGGATAGTATCTCACTAAATTGCCCAAGGTAGTCTCAAATTTTTATCCTCCTGCCTCAACCTGATGAGTAGCTAGAATTATAGGTATGTGAAATTTTGCCCAGTTGGTACACATTTTTAAAAACAAGTCTCTTGAACTATTTTGTTTTTGTGTGTTGTACATACAGTCACATAACCAATATGTAGATTTTATGATGGAGTTTAGGGAGAAGCTGGAATTCTGTGAAAACTCTTTGTTGGGAATTGACTAAGGTGGCCAACTATTTTATCAAATAATTGTTTTATCAAAGGACACCTATATTTAGCAGTTTTATCAAAGGACACCTATATTTAGCAGTTTTCCCATTGTTGGATACACTTTGAATACTCACAGTATAAAGGAAGAATGGTTTAATGTGACTCACAGTTTCAGGGGATTTAATTCATGGTTAGTTTGCTCCAAGAGAGAAACATGATGACAGAGGGGTACAGTAGAGCAAAGATGCTTAGTTTAAGGTCACACAAACAGAGCAGAGGAACAGTGCCAGAGAGGAAGGAGCCAGGGACCATATATGTCATTGAGGTTATGTCTCTATGACCCATCCAGATACATCCAAAAATGTGCTCCACTGGTTCCCCAGGTGGGATCCCAAAGCCAATCAAGTCAACACTCCATCCTAACCACACAGCAAGAAGTTTTTGTTTTTGTGGTAGTGGGGGTTGAATCCCAGAACCTTTGCACTGAGCTATACTCCCTGCCATTTTTTTTTTTTTTGCAACAGGGTCTGGCTACTTCATTACTGTAAATTAACCCAAGCTAGGCTTGAATTTATAGTCCTCCTACCTCAGCCTCCCTTAGTGCTGGGATGGTAATAGTGCACTGTTCCAACCATCCAAGAAAGATTTTTTTTAAAAAACAAAAGCAAGGTACAAATAACTATTAATTGTTCAGCCCCTTATTCTCCATGATTAGGCCTATTCACACACTAACTCATTTAACCCTCACAGTGCTATGAAGCAGGTGCCATTATTTCCCCTTTTTATAGATGGGGAAACTGAGCCACAACTAGCAAGTTGGAGAGCTGGGGTCTTAACAAAGATAATGAGATTTTAGCACTATGGCCTTAAAACCTCTGTCAAACTGCTGCTAATGTACATGCTTGGAAGATAAACCTGCGAGTTTCTCACAGGGTTCTAGAGTGTCAAGTGCGAAGCCCCAGTTCTGTTTTTTTTTTTTGGAGACAGGATTTCACTATGTAGCTAGGCTGGCCTTGAACTCACGATGATCCTCCTGCCTCAACCTCTCATGTGCTAGGATTACAGATGCTCACATGCATATGGGAATCAGCCAGGGATGTGTGCAAAGATGTGGCCACATGCTGTGTATTTCATGTTGAGGAGGCTTAGAGGGCAAGGTTCACTTACACGTGGCTGGACAGGGAAAGCTCAGAGGAAAGTAACAGTAAAAGTATAAACAAACTGTGTGAATAAAAACAGGAGATGAAAGAGTAGTCAAAAATGTTCCAAGTGAAGAAAAGAGAGCAAACATGTCCAAGAAAACAAAAGAAAAGTTTATTTAAGAACTGTCAGGTCAAAACAAAACAAAACAAACAATGGGTGTGTGTGATGCAGAAGAAAAGACTTTTTTTTTGGTACCAGGGATCGAACTCATGACTTTGCGCTTGCCAGGCAGAATCTTATGCCACTGAGCTAAACCCCCAACCCAAGACTTTTTTTTTTAATCCACAGAAATCAATTGCAATAATGTTTCAAAAAGACAAAAGAAAAGTGTTTAAAAGCTATTTGCCAGAGATCTGATGCACATTTTACTAGTCACTTACATACCAGATTATCTTGTTAAGGACTGAAGGCTTCAATAAGTCCTGTGATTTAAGGTTTAAGGAGACAGCCTGGTCTATTACATAATTTGATTCAATTACTAATCATTCAGGGACACACCACAACATCCTGAAGACGGGAGGATTACAAATTCTGTTTGGTCAACACTTTCCTGGTCTTGTACACCATTTCTGCTTTGGTGGCCTCCCATCTCACAGTTCTGTACCAGAGCATGCTGGCCCCTGCAGGTGAATGTGCCATCTCACCGAAGGGCAGGAAAGATTCTGGGGCTCAACTCAGCTCACCAGCATGCTAATATCTTTTATGAACAAAATGAAAGAATGGAAAAGTATGGAGTAAGCAACATTTCGTATTTCCTGTGTCACTTGGAAAAACTACAAACTCTTCTTACATGCAAACTATGTATATCATTATGACACTCAGCTTGACTAAGGAGGGTCCAGGCAGGCTTAACTGCATCTCTGAAGGGTAGAGGGTGCCAGAGAATGTTCAGATTATATATAGAACCAATGATTCAAATAAGGGAAAAGAAATGTCAGAAGAAATTTCAAATTCTAGTTATAATACTGAAGACAATAAATGTGAACAAGAATTCCAGGGCATTCGGACTTGTTAGTGAACTATAAAAAGCTGCCAATACAATATGTGATTTTTTTGGTTCTTTCCAGTTTTCAGCTAGTAAGACACAGATTCCAGGACAAGGACAAAGTGAACTAAGAAGCTCCCTTGGTCTATTTGAGGCCGGTCTCATCCTGACCCACTCCATCTGGAACTTAGGCTGACACAGAGAAAGCAGAGGCCTGCAGCCAGTCCCCACACGGGTGGGGGCCATGCTTACTTCTGAGATTTAGGGACCCATAGCCCTCTAGCAGTCACAGTGCTAAAGTTTGAGGTCCAACAACTATTACTACTATTTTTTTTTTATTTTAAAAATACCTTGTCTGGGTTTGATTCTAGCACTGAATGTGTGTGTGTGTGTGTGTGTGTGTGTGTGTGTGCATATACAAACATGTATATGTGTAAACTACTGCCATCAGGATTTCTCTTTCAAGTTTCCCAAATTAACACGCTAACTAATTTTTCTTCCCTCAAAAAAAGGCTTTTTCTTTGAAGATAAAGTAATTCTGAGAGTTTCCTTAATGTGAGAGACCTCGGAAGGAGTTAAATAAGGTGACTTCCCTTCTCTTGTTGGGAAGGAGAAGAAACATGCTCCCTGCTGATTTGAGCCTAGATGGTAATATGAGGGCCTAATGTCATGTTTTCTACAGACAGATTTTTTTCTTTTTGCACCAGCTATGTATCTACAGACAGATTTTAGCTGGATAATCCCCATGCATATGTGTTATTTCAGTCACTTTTGCTATGGTGGTTTTTCTGTCTCTGTTAGCTCTTAGCCAGGCTCTCCCTATGGTTTAAAAAGGTCTTGAAAGGGCACAGCTCCTTTATTCTATTCATCATACAGTAAATTTCACTCTACCAGGTTCTGTTCACAGTCTTTAGCACTTCACACAAAGCTTGGCACATGGTAGTGCTCCGTGAGGATTTACAGACTACACAAATAAATGAGCCTTAAAGACAGCAGGCTCAGCAGTGTGAGGGGTATATATATCTGTAATCCTGGTGCTCTGGGAAACTGAGGCAGAAAGATCACAAGTTCAAGCTCAGCTAAACAATTTAGCAAAACTCTCTCAAAAAGGAAAAAAGTTCAAAAAAGGACAGTTGATGGAGCTCAATGTGAAAGACGTGCATTCAAATCTCAATGCTGCCAACAACAGCAACAACAAAAAGACACCAGGCTCTAAACTGGGCTGCTCCTTCTCCTGTTCCTTAGGCTATCATTTCCAGGAGTGTAATACTCCACAGAGAATCCTGGGGATGGCTTCCTCTAGAAATAGTGGCCAACTAGAGTTCCCTGGGAAAAAATTTAAGCTATTTTTCCACAGAGAAATAGCTGCTCCCTTCAAGTCACTGTGAAGAAAAAATTGGAGAATTGTCAAGAAAACTTAGACTTGTGTGTAAAATTAAGTTCAGATCACAAACAAAGTTATGTTGGCAGATTAGAAGCAAGAGGTCTGGGCAAGGGTTAGGGTGCTGAGAAGAGGTTTGGAAGAGGCTACTCTCTCCCACCCTCCCACTTTGTAGAAGAGGAATTGATTGCTGCCAACTCCCACAGCTGATGAGTGTAAGAATCAAGACCTCAAATCTGGATGTTCCCATGCCCTATCCAAATTTCTTCCTACCATAGCCCCAAATAGTCCTGACATTTCCAGTAAATCTGAGGACAACCTTGCAACTACATTTCAATACTTAGAAGAGCAAGCCTTGGCTGTTAGGGGAGAGTATGGTTTGAATGTTCCCACCAAAAGTCAATCTGAAATTTAATCTTTGTTATAAGGTATTAAGAGATGGGAACTTTGCAAGGTGATGGGACCTTATGAATAGATTATTCTACTCATAGATTAATGGGTTGTTTTAAGGTTGAATCTGTTACTAAAGCCAGTTTGTCTGTCTTTTGTATAATCCCTTCTCTCATCTAATACCTTATGCAGTCTTGGGACCCTGCAGAATCTCTACCAGATGCAGCTACTATGTCTTGCACTTGGCCTTCAGAACTGTGATGGAAAATAAACTTCTTTTCCTTAAAAATCATCAGTTTTTAGGTATTGTTATAGCAACTGAAGATAGACTAAAGCCAGGCCATAAGCTTAGGTAGAAGAATCCCTGTCTCCGTGTAGTTTTGTCAAAATCTTCTGACTCTCTCAGTAGCCTACACTTGAACTTTTTGGTCATCTTTCAGTCATGTCACTTCCTGAGCTAACTCTGCCAACAGCAGATCCACATGACAACTACTTACCAACCCTTACTGGGAGGCTGAGTGTGTGAAGCACTTTGCATGCATTATTGTCTCTATAAAATTCTATGGGGTTTAGAATGCATGGGGTTGACCCACCATTACATCTTCACATGTGGAAGTGCAAGCTTCCTGGTGCAGTGCATAGATGCTTTTATCACTGGGTATCATCAGTGAGGTCTCTAATAGCAATTTAGGTAATTTAGAAATATATACCTGATGTCTGAGCAGAACAAAGCAGCAGCCCAGTAAAGATCAATCCAAGTGGCTGTGAGAATGGACAAATAAAGCCATTTTTAAAAATTAAAAAAAACCTTTTTTTAGGAAAGGAATTTGAGTAATTTCTGATTTTATTGCTTAAAGATACCTTATGAAACATTGGTATCTGAAATGACACCATAACATTTGCAGAATGTGATATTATAGTGACAGTACTGAGGTTAACTGCTAAAGACTACTGAACTCTTTCTGTATTAAATGCTTTCATCTTAATTATTTATATAGAACATCGGTCCAGTAACATAAAAATAAAGAACAGCATCTGGAAATCTATGTCACTCAGTGCTCAGAGATAAAAGGGTTGACCATAATTTCCATTACTTTCTGCAAGTAAGTCCGTGTTCATACTGCAATCCACTGGCAATTGAATTCTTGCGTTTCCCCAAGCTATTGCATGAGGAGGACCCTGAAGGCCATCACATGCAGTATTCTGCAACACAAGGACTCTCATTCATCAATTTGGGCACACTTCCAAAATATTCCCAATAGTCCAGTTTTGTTTTTGACCAGGATGCTGGGTGCCAGGGATCAGATATAAGCACAGGTACATTATAAAAAGCAAGATTACACTCAACGAGTGCTGAAAATTGAAGATGGCAGACATAGTGAGGCCAGTGCTGGCCCAGCCACATCACCCTGCTGGGCCCAGGGCAGAAGAAGTGTGCCAAAAGACAAACTTTCAAAAAATTAATTTTTAAAGTTTTTTTTTTCTAGGATAAATGTAAGGGATATTGTAGAGGAACATCTGAATGACTTTCCTTGAGTAAAAAGCAATTATCTCCATTTTGGCTAAACCCAGCCCCATCCCTATATACTGATAGGTCCAGAGCTGGCTAAGCTATTTTTCTTTTTCCCTTCAATTGGCTCTAAGCAATGTAAATAGAGCTGGCTGAGATGCTGATGCATGAAGCCAGGTAACAGCTGCTGTTTCCTCACTTTGTGACTCCCATTGAAACATGGTTGAGCCAGGTGGAATGAAGAGTTGTGGCTCCCCAGCTGTCAAACTGGGTTCCAGACTCAAGAAAAGAGGCTATGACTTCCCAAGACAGAGAAGTTTACACATCAGAGCTGAAGCACCAGCCAGAAACATTAAATTGCTACCACAGTTGTGTTATGCAAATTGGTCTTTCTGCATATCCTTCTCCCTGCATATTGCAGAGGTGCTTTCAGGTCTACATAGCCCAGCTCATGGTACTCACATTCTCCTGCCATTGTCATGTTCACTCATCCTCTAGCCACTCCCTTCTTCACTAGTTAATAAAATCCAGGTTAGGCTCTGAACTGAGGCCTTTGTTCTGATGAATCTTCATCCCAGCTGGACTTAGGACCCGTTGGCCACCCATAATTATAAATATGTGTTAGTGTCTTTGTTCTCACCATAGGTTGCACTAGAAGTGGTAGATTGGAATTAACTTGCTGAATTCCAATAACATTTCCATGGGATTATAAATCTAAACTTCCCAGACCATGCTAAGGGCAGGAAAGGATAGTCTCAAGTGGCTAACGGAGTCCTGAGCCCCAGATTGGGGAGCACCATGTTGATCTCTAACGGAGTCCTAGGCAGGGGTCTCCACTCTGATCTTATGGGAATTCCTAAAGGAGCCCCTGGGCAGGCTCCATGCTCCCTCCAAGGAGTCAGTGGGCCAATGCTGCAGAGCCTGTTGGTCTCACCATTAGGAGCGGAAGGAGTCACAATGGGCATCAGTGTTGCTTACTTTGGCAAAGATATTCCAGTACAACTGAGTCAACCTGGGGCTGCTCTGAGGATTCAACAGGTTTATATCTTTCTGTAGGGGATGCTTTCAGAAGGATCCCAGATCTAGTCTTCTCTCTCTCCAAGGGCCCCATACAGGTAGGTAACTAGCTGGAGCCCCAGGGCTCCATCCTCCACCTTTAACTAGGGAATGGTGAGAGGTGAGTACAGAATGGAAATCTAATTTCTTCACTTAAATTTTTTTCGAAAAGGCAAGGAAGTGGTGTGAAACCCTTATGGCTCTTTATCTCTGTAAAGGTCTAAGAACCACAATACTTAAAAAGCCCTCTAAAGAAAAAAAAAATGATGTTTTTGATGATCCTGTCTTCAGATGCCCACCTGTTTCTTAGGGGAATATGTTTCTCCTATCTCCTAGCTCAGAGAGACTCAATTTTTTTCAAAAGAGCCTGGTAGGCTAGAAGATGGAACCTCAGGACACTATGAATAAATTGCTGGACACAACCTTTTCTGTGTTCAACAATCAGAATCTAGATGAGGACAGAAGGAGAAAAAAGACATGCCAAAATTATGACCATCATTTAAGCACATCCAAGTTGTTCTAGGGAAAACTCAGGGATAATAAAGGACTGCCTGGGCCCTGCTCCTTGTGTCAGGCAGCTGATGTGCCTGAGTCAGGCAGCTGATGTGCCTGAGTCAGGCACTGGAAGACTGCCCTCCCTCCCAGAGAGGGGCTAGGTCAGCCCAAATCCTCAAACTCCCCCATCACAGAGGACAGAAGCAAGTCCCCCACCCATGGACATCTATGTTTCTTGTAAGATGACCCTAGACATCACAGGCAAAGTTTTAATTTCTTTGGCTTCTGTTTTAAATTCCTTCTCTAGAAACCTTCCTCTAGACCTATAGCTATAACTGGGGTCAAGGAAACCTCTAGCTGAAGCTTCTTCACTCCAGATCTGACATGTCACTTTGAAGGGCAAATGTTCAACCATAAGTTAATTGTCCTATGATGTCTTATTCCGTTAAAGGAGATTTACTAGCAAAAAAGGGGCAATTCTCCAATTCTGGCAAAGGCCAAAGCAGATTGTACCTGTTGAGACTATGCCAGGCCATACTTCTGGACACCCCTGAAATTAATGTAAAGACCTTCACTACACTTAAACCTTCCTCTCTGATGCCTACAGGCTCAGCTGTTAGCTCCTCTTGTGAACAGGTAACTTCCCAGACCCATATAAAAAGGCAGACATCAGTGACCTGTGCCTCCAAGACCACGGAAAGTATGGTTCACTGATGGAAGTGACTTTGTCCAATTGTCAGTTCACAACAAGTCACTGAAGCCAGCTACCTCCTAGGATCTCTGCTCAAAAAGCTTAATATCCTTAGTCAGGCTATCATTGATATTAAGCCAAATATAATTTGTTGGTGCTATTCATTTATGTAGCAATCTGGAAAGAAAGGGGTTTGATAATCAGTAAGCAATCATATATAAAACATAAGGCAGAAAATCCTGTAATTACAGTACTACCTTTCCAAGCAGGTCACTGTCACTCATTGCAAGGGACTCCAAGAAGACATGTCTAAAGTCTCTTTGAAAAATCAAAAGGCTGATAGAAAGGCAAAAAGGGAAGTCTTACAGTTCCTCAGGATCCTAGCCTTATTCCCAGTTCCTGAGGAACCATTACCATGGTCCTTCCTCAAGAATGCAGTGGAAAGCTATAGAAATCCTACATGGGAAACGATCACTTGAATTTTTACAAGCCTAGGAAGAAAGCTACTCCTGCAAACCTCTGGAAGACCTGAGGCTTCTCTTCAGAAAGCAAGACTTTCAATATTGCTCCAGGTACAGATAAGTAAAAGGGCATCTGTATGAGAGTCCTGTTTTTAATTAGATCCACTATGTGGTTAACCTTGCTAAGGCTATGGCTCTCAGGTTCTCAACAATTTATCTAATCCTTCTTTGCCATACTTTCTTCTCCACACAAGTGTGAAAGTCTAACCTGTGTTTTCACATATTTGGGGCTCTAGGTACCCAACCTAATAGTAGAGTTCTTCATATTTTTCCCATTGAGTGGGCAGCTAAACAGTAAGTAATTATTTTCTCATTGTCTTCTGACAGTTTTTTATTTCTTCACCCTAGCCAGTAAGCCACAGTACCCCAAGGTAGTTGGAGGCATAC
Organism: Hydrochoerus hydrochaeris; assembly: GCA_004027455.1. Taxonomy (NCBI): domain Eukaryota; kingdom Metazoa; phylum Chordata; class Mammalia; order Rodentia; family Hydrochaeridae; genus Hydrochoerus; species Hydrochoerus hydrochaeris. Next base: position 45,315 of record PVLA01008550.1, on the reverse strand, counting down.
AATCCCAGAAGGCAGAGCCAACAACTCTTTCCAGCAGGAAGCAGCTATATGAAGACAGAAACCATCACTTCCTCAGAACCCTATGAAGAATTATGGGGGTCTGTGTCTCTCAGGGGGAAATGAGGCAGGAGATAAGGGGATGGCAAAGATGGCTAGGAAACTAGGCAAAACCTGCTGGTTACAAAATCTCACAATGCAAGCGCAGAACAATTCCCAAGGCCCTGCATGTGGACTTCTTGTGAAAATTCAAGCAGGTTTTAGATAGAATGGTCAAGACCTAATGCCAGTCCGATGAAAGGGAGATCCAAAAAGCACAGTCCACACTGAATTTTCCCTACTGTGTTCTTTCACTGTAGCCTGCTCTCTCTGGAGAGTAGATATTTTTCTACTATTACTTGGCCCAAACTTGCTTTTCAGAGCCTATTTCTTCTCCTATCTTTAAGAAATGCAAAGCTTTATTACAAAAAAGTCAGAACTTTTTCCTTTAGATACAAGCTACTTCTCCAAACTTCACGGGGCCAAAAGAATAACAGTCACTCCGCCAATCCCCAGGTCCTCAGGCCCCCTACCTCCCACCTTCAGATGCTAGCCCCAGAGGAAAAAGTCCAGTTTCCTTTCTACAGGGAGGTGGGGGAGGGGGGACAGTGGCCAGGAGAGATGAAGCAAGGGTAGAGTTGTCTATTACATCATTGTATTTCCTCTCTCCTCTGCTCCTGACTGTAAAACAGGGGTTCCCAATTCCCAGACCACAGAGTGGTACCAGTTTGTGTCCATTAGGTCCCTGGCTGTTAACCTGGCCACACAGCAGGTTGTAAGCAGCTGGTGAGGGAGTAAAGCTTTATCTGTATTCACAGCTGTCCCCACTGCTCACATTGCTGCTTGAGCTTGGCCTCCTGTCAAGTCGGCTGAAGCCATTAGGACCACAGACGCTTCTGTGAACTGTGCCTGATGGATGCAAACTTATGAGAATCTAACTTGGAAACACCACTACCACCACTGCACCTCCATCTCACCCTCCTCCAACTGTCTTCCATAAAATCAGTCTCTGGTGCCAAAAAGGCTAGGGATTGCAGCTATAAAAGACCAATTCACATCAATGAGATGGTGATTTGTGGCAAGAGCTAGCTCCTCAGAGCTAACTTTGAATAAAGTTTTTTCTTTGTCATCAAAAATAAAAAGCTTCAGCTCCCTGCCTACCATGCCATGAGTTGTTTCTTCTCTGTGATGCCCCTCTGCCATGTCACCATGCCTTGGAGCCAGCTGACTGGGGACTGAAACCTCTGCAGACTGTGAGCAGAAATAAAACTTTCCTCCCTTAAACAAACAAACAAACAAACAAACAAACAAACAAATAAATGGCCTCCTATGCTTCATTCAGTTGCAGTGAGCAAATGGACCTGAGCAGCCACTAACGGCACAATCAACCAGGAGCTGAGTTTCTGCTCCTGAGAGACTTGGGTCTCTGAATCCCAGCCAAGGAAAAAAAACAAACTTGAGAAAAAGAACTGGCTGTTCCTGGCCAGCTGATCTGGCAGTCAGAACTCCAGGAACATTCTAGCAGGGGACACTGTTGTACTCTGAAATGTCTTCCTTTTTTCTTTGGTGACATCAGCTGGTCATCAATGCTTTCATTGGTGAAAGGAAAAATTGGAGGTTTTTTTCTTTTTTTTTTCTTGGTGGGTGGGAGAGGGGCTGATAGGTTCCAACTGGTTTCCTATTGGAAAATACATTCTTAAGAATCTATCATCTTGGGCTGGGGATATAACTCAGTAGCACTCCTGTCTGACTGGCAGACGTGAGGTCCTGAGTTTGATTTCTAGTACTTAAAATGAAAAAGAATCTGGTCAAGCATGTGACCAGAGTAATGGAATAACCATTTGTAATGTCTCTTAGGTCACTCAGGAGTTGACCATAAGGGTGAAGATGTCTTTACTGTTTGGTGCCATGTGGACTTACTACAGCTCATTTTGGGGACCTGACTAGTATGAGAAGAGAATCAGGTAGAAAACATTCTATATCTGGTTTTGTTGCTTTGGCATACCCATTTGGTTCAGTTGGTTATGCACTGATTTTGGTAGGACTTAGTTCATCATCCACAAGGTCTTTGGGGCTGGATGGCTCTAGCCAGGATTCTGTGGTGAGGTAAGCTGCTGGAGCTCTTCTCCACCATAGGAATGTAAGGCAAAAGACAGTCCCGCCACTTTGTGACCCAGGTAGCTTTCCATTTCAGGGCAGGACCAAATCCTCCAAGGCAGTTCCAAGCCAGAAGTTTAAATCCATGTGAGCACACAGGTACCAGACCTTATCCCTCCTTTGGCTTGGCTTCGGAGGCCTCATGAACTTATTCTGAGCTTTTGTGAGTCATTTTGGGGCTGCTTCATGAGCCAATTTTAACTTTAAATGTTCTTGAGCTATCTGACAAGGAAGTTTGGATTAAGGGCACCAAGTCGTTAAGGACACCAGAGTCTAGAGACACAGCAACAGTTTGGAACAAAAGTATCAAGTGTCAGTTGGTCAACAAATCCTTAGAAGTATAAATAAGAGTGTAAGGGCCAAGGGTGTAGCTCAGCAGCACAAGCGCCTGCCTGGCAAGCGCGAGGTCCTGAGTTGGATCCTTGGTACTCAAAGGAAAAAAAAAAAAAGAGTATATACTAAGTACCGGCAGAACCTAAGTTGTAAAAGTTTATAATTACTATGTTTAAAACATGTTATTAAAATGTTTAAGATCAAGAAGTTTAATTTTATTTGTTGTTTCTTTCTCTCTTCCGAGATTAAAATAGTTTAAAAGATGTGACATTTTTTTTAACTATTGGTAGTCTAAGTAGAGGATGACATTACCACAATATGAAAGCTGTGCTTTTATCATAAATTGATCATATATCCTGACACTGTATCTTTTAAGTAAAACATTTCTAGTTAGAGACAGTCTCTTCTAAGAAAAAAAATGGTTTAATTAGAAAAGGTTAAAAACATAATACATAGGGATAAAGTCAGAATAACTGGTTACTGGCTTAAAGCTTTTTAAAATGTTGATTTGTTCTTGGTAAAATTTAAAACAGAACTCTCTTAAAGAAGAGAAGTTTTACTTTTGTCAAAATATTTTCTTAACTGGGTGCGGTGCACATTGCTGTAAATCCCAGAACTCTGGAAAGCTGAGGTAGGAAGGTGGAAAGTCCAAGCCCAGCCTGAGCAATTGAATGAGACCTTGTCTCAACATAAAAAATAAAAAGATTGGTGTATGTAGCTGAGTGTGAAGCCCATGTCATACTGATAATAACAATAACAATACAAAAATAATAATTTCTTGTGTCCTCTATTTTTTGTTAGGTTATGATTCCTTATAAAAGTTAAGTCTTAGAGAGGGTTTACGTAGGCACCGGTTTAAAGCTTTGTTTCATAATTCTGGTAACATAAACTACTATTTTAAGTGATATATCTTGTTTTTAAGAGACTAATTGTCCTGGTATAATAGTCAACTATGATTGTTGTCTTAATGACTACAAATATAACTAAATGTGCAATGCTTTTGCTGAATTGCTACCTTGGCTTGGTGATGATCATTTATTTGGCAAAGCCATGCTCCTCTTAGTCAATGAGACAGTCTTGCTTTACCTTAAAATGTATGTTCTGGCGTTTTAATCTAGGAAGGTTCCTTCCTTTGTACTGACCCCCCAGTCCGCCCCACACCTCCACTGTGCTACCAAGACAGGAGATTAGAGCACGGCAAAGCTGGTTGGGGAAGTAGGTGTGACCTGTTAGTTACAAAAATCATAGCACACAGGTACAAAACAGTTCTCAAAGCCCTGCATGTGGACTTCTCACAAGAACTCATGCAGGTTTTCAATAGGATGGCCCAGAGCTGACCTTAACCTGAGGAGCAGGAGACAGAAAAAGGACAGCTGACACTAAACTCTTTGCTGTTGTGCCCATTAATGGTAGCCCTCTGTCTCCTGTAGTATACTTATTTCCTGCTTTTACTTGCCTCAGATTTTCTCTGTAGAGCCTGCTTCTTTTCCTAAATTTAATAAATATAACTTCACTACTGTTTGCACTTTTCTTGACCAATTCTTTGTTAAGGATAGAAAGAACATAGAAATCACTTCTAGAAAGAGACTCAAGCACCCCAAAATCTAGTAACATATTTGGCATATCTGGCTAGGATCAGAGTAAGGCCATTTGAGCATGTTTGTTATGGCTGAAAAGGTGTTTTTTTTCCCCCTCCATCTCTCCTAGGAAAGCAGGCTCCATTAAAGACTTGCTTTGGAGTTCCTGTTTAAAAAAAAAGTATGCTCTTAGTTAAAAAAAAGCATTAACTTTTATACCTTGTATTTAAAGTTGTTACAGTTCTGTTGTGTGTATCTAAGACATTCCAAAGGGGTTAGCAAATTATCATTCTTCCAGGCATGACTACATAATTCACACTCGTTTCCAGGAAAAGAACACTATTAAGTACCCAATGTATATACATAATGTACTTGTCTGACAGAATTAATCTTATTTTACAGACAAACCTGTTTAACTTGGTTATTATGTTTCTTACTTCAAATCTACAATACTGACAAGATTTTCTTTGCTCTTGTTAGCTGGTTTTACATCTGTTTGTAAGCTTTCTAACTATGTCAAAAGTCTGTTATAGAGTATGGGAGCAGCTCACTGTCCAGACCCCAAAAATAAGAACTCAGACATGGAGTACAAAGGAAGCAGGTCTTTAATAGAAATTATGCATAAATGAGTGTTTGTCTAGGGACAGGGACACTCCAGCTCAAACAAGAAGTGACCTTTATAACTGCTGGCTCTCAAGCAGGATAATTATATCAGGACAATTAGTCTGTCCCTTGTCAACTGAGGTTACAGAGGTACAATCTTTATTATTACAATCTAGGTAGGAAAACCTGTCCTCCTTTGTGCATTCTTTTGATTGTGAAAATTTGCTTGCTTAACAATGGTTTAGATTCTGAGACTTTCTGGGTGTCTATGTCATTCATTTGTGGCCAAGTCCTCTTGCTGAAGGTAACTGCCTTAATTATTTGTGCATGAATATGGACTATTTCTCTATCTCTTACAAAGATACCATTGCCCACAAAATACATGAGATTAAACTAAAAACAACTTAAGAACCACTCTTTTTAAGTCTCTGATATTGCTCAAATTTGGCAAGAAAGGTTTATGATACTGACTCTAATGTCTGTCACAATCACTCCAGCATGGGACATGTTCTGGTCATCACTGGAGAAAGCTACCTCAGCCTAGAGGGACACAAATGCATGTGGTTCATTGGCAATATCTTTAGAGAAGTAGAATATAGATTTAGAGAATGGGGTGGGGGCAATTGTGAACACCGAGTCACCTGTGTCAACCCTAGCATAAAGAACAGAGCTACAGAAGTTATGGGAGAAGGATTCTTATGCATGATTGACAAAAAGCAAAAGAGCTTTTCCAGCAGGTATAGCTGTTAAATATTTCCTAACTCTGGGTCTTTTCTGTGTGTGGTCTCAGTCCTTAGGGATCATCTAGCTTCCCTTTATTTATGCACCAGCTGTCTTTATGGAATCTACAAATCAATCCAAGAAAAGACAGCCAGACTATGGGCCACCTCAAGACCCTCAAGAATGAGGGCTGGACTAACCCAAGTGGAAAACTGTTACTGGTGAGGCAAAATAAAATTTCAAAATTTGAACTTTTTCTTTTAGAGATAAGCCATTTCTCCAAACTTCCTCAGGTCCAAGGCATAGCTGCCACGCTCTCTTCAGATGTTGGTGGCAAGAGGTCAAGGTCCAGTTTCCTTTCCACAGGGAAGGGAGGGAGCAAAGATGGACAACAGGGATGAAGCAGGTGTAGAACTGCCCACCGTCTCCTTGTACTCCCCTCCTCATTCTTCTTTATTATAAAAGACTGTGGCACACTTGGATTCAGAGATGGTGGATTGTGGCCATAGGAGGATCCCCTCTCCATCTCTTCAGAATAAAGTCTTTATTTCTTTACACACACACACACACACACACACACACACACACACACACACGGCTTCCAATGATTTGCTTGGAAACAGCAAGCAAACAGACCTAAGCAGCTAGTAATACCTTTACACCTGTGTCCACTCCTCCTGCTCCTTCAACAACATTCTAACTTTTAACCAGACTAACAATTTCTTTAGGACTCCAGATGTTCAGAGATGTATAGAACCTCAGGTCTGAGTGGTCTCATCTATTTCATTACACAGATGAGGAACTGCTTGCCCCAAAGAGGGAGGGGTGGATATTAGCATAGCCAAAGAGCGCAGGTTTATGTCTTAAAATGCTGAAAGATTAGTGGTAATCTCTGACTATCCAGTGAGGAATTCTTGAAATAGAAGCCTCAAAGTAGCTAGCAATTACACAAATTTTCAAACATATAAATCACAAAAAAAAAAGGAGGAATCTGATTTCACCAAGTGAAGGATTTCTGTTCAATGAAACATAATACAGGCAAAGCTGATAAACACATGATCAGAAGATATTTATGGTGCCTAAAACGGATCATAAATCAATAGCTAGGACTCTTAAAAATTGAGACAATAGGGCTGGGGATTTAGCTCAGTGGCATAAGTGCTTGCCTTGCAAGCACGTGGTCGTGAGTTCGATCCCCAGTACCGATAAAAAAAAAATTGAGACAATAAATCAAACCCAATTAATAAAAGCAAAAGATGTGAAAATGCAACTAGGCAAGAAAAAACTCAAAAAATTAACAAACAAAAGATGCCCAAACATACCAGCTATTAGGAAAACACATGATAAAACAATGGAAAACTGATAGTGATAAGAATGGATCAGATACAGGGATTTACATGTCCAGTGTGAGGAAGGCTGGGTGGAGAAGAGTAAAAGCCAGCCCTCAGTATTTCCAAAAAACAACCTGGCAGTCCTTAGACACTGTAAATCAATATACCTCTACTCTGTGACCTGCAATGTTGCTCTTGGGTATTGATCTCAAAAGAAATCCTCACAGTGGGACCAGCAGCAGGATAGTCAAAGAAACACAGTTTGTGAGGCAGGGAGCTGGAGTAGATGGGTAAAACACAGAGGCCACTGCTGAGCACATTGCACAGTGCTGTATAGGGACACAGCAGATACAGACAGACGTGGGTGGCTCACAGAAGTGACTTTAGGACAAAGGAATCAGAATAAGCTCCTAGGACCACAACCATACATGTCAAACACATTGGAATAATTTTCTATACAGGAAGTGGGAGATGGCTACCACAAGGTCATTAGTTGTTCTGAGTGACTTAAAGGGAGGGGGTCCCTTTAAGTCACTGGCTGCTTGGTGCTGACTCAGGCATTTAGGAGCAATGTGGACTCAAACAATCTTCCTCATATCTTGTCTTAATCTTGAGAATCTCAACTCTAAAGATGAGTCCCTTTGGTTTTGTGCTTTGGGGTAATGTCATACATTCATCCCATGAGTAAATTTTGTTTTGTTTTTTGAAACAGAGTCTCTCTGTGTAGTCCTTGCTGACCCTGGATTCACTATGTAGCCCAGTCTGGCCTTGAACTTGTGGCAGCTGACACTAGTTTAGGCAATGGGGCTTAGAAAAGATGTGGAGGGGAGGGAGGTGGTAGCCAGAACCAGGCTGTGAGATCCAGACAAAGTGACAGCCAGATCCAAAGTTTCTTTTCCCTGTAGCTTTTTTTTTCTTCAAAGCATATGGAACTAACCTTCAGGGACTTCTTAAAATAGCCAGCAGTGGCCTACAGATGTTCACATTTATGATGTCACCTGTTGCTCAGAAAAATCTGTCAGTTCCTGCTTTACAGATGAGGACCACAAGACTCAGCAAAATAACCTGGACGACTGCTCATGAATGAGGGCATCCTGGCTCTTCCTCCTATCTCAGAGGACACCATTCCTTCCAACCTTCTCTACTCCTAGTTTTCTAACTAGTATCTGGGTGCAAGATGGCCCCAAGCTTGCCCAGAGGCCCACATTCCTATCAGTTCTGCTCTAGCCCCTCTCCCAGGCACATGAAGTTGGAGGCCTTTGCTCTAGGGAACTCCTGGAGTTAAGCTAGATGCTAAGGGCTTCCCTTCTGTCCTCCATACTTTTGAGTCCTTATATATGGCTCTTTAAAACCAGCTCTGATAAATTCCTGGAGAGTTAATATAATATACGCAAAATGACAGTGAGAAATCTCAGTAAGACAGAAGTATTGCAGAACTATATTTCAGACCTTTTCACGCCAAGAACTAGGATTTTAAACAGGTCAAATTCTTTGTCAAACACCAGAATTTGTGAGCTGGAATCAGAAAGATGGCCAGCAAACTTACCATTCCCTTTCCTCCCCCTCTTTACCTCCTGGCAATGTTATACAAATAGCCGATTTTTCCTCAGGCCACAATCCAATTGCTTTGAGCAAAATTTGTAAGACAGTAATTCCATCCTACAAAAAGTATTTAAAATAGTCACAGAGGAGGTGGGCTGAGACTTGTAGCAGATGGTTTGAGCCTCACTAAACTATTTTGTCAAAGCAGTTGATAGTATGATTAACAACATGAGCTCAATTTTGCTTAAAAAGGAATAAAATATCTTAGGGAGAATTAGGAATTTATACATATATATATATACACACACATAATTGTTGTTGTGGTGGTGATGGTGGTGGTTTGTTTGTATTTTGTACTGGAGATCAAACTTCTGACCTGAAGCTTGCCAGGCAAGTGCTGTACCACTGCTGAGCTGCTCCTGGCCTCTCCTTTTTTTATTTCTAAAGAAGAAAAGTTTTTACAACTGTGGAGAAAGGGATATCACTAAAAGGAAATGTTACAAAGTTGTAGTTTATACATAAAATCCAAACAAACTCATATAAAGTTTATCCTACCCTTGTGGGAGGAAGTTGAGAGTTAAACTAGTAACAGTTGAATTATATAAATGTTTGTGCTGTCATTATTGCTTGCAAAGCCTCAAGCAGGTCTAGCTGTGGAAATGGGAAAGCCAAGAGACCGCAGAGTTCTTGAGACCTACTATTCTTACTTCTGCAGCTTCCAGATGTGGTAAGCATGGTCTGGCCCTACAAACTCAGGAGACATAGCAACTTGTCTCAATTGCTGTTACTGTTGCTTTGAGTATGGCTGCTAATCTCTAAACCACAAGTCAGAACGCAGGGTGCCTTTTTTCCCTTCATTTCTCTAAAATAAGATTTCTTGTTGTGGACCCCAAAACAAATGAGACCTCTTATATAGCCTTTTACTGTCTTCCTTTTTCCATGTTTCCAAAAGGTGGGGAGGATACAGGACTGTACCCTTCTGACCTCTGAGCTCATCTCTTACAAAGCATATTCTCAGACTTTGGCATTCCAGCTAAGTCACACCTTTCTTTCCCCTTTCAGCTGTGTGGACATTGCAACTCCCCTCTGTTTTTCTTCTAGAGTTCTAAAATTTTCTCATTCCTAGTTTTCCTACAGTCTGGCTGAATCCTATTCTATGCCTTTACACAGTGCTAACCTTGGGTAGTTGTCTGATTTAAACAGACACCAACACACACTTACATATCCCTTATACTTATTTACTACTGTGTAATCCCTTTCTGCCTTATTTACTATAAAGCCTCACAAACATGACATCACATTTAATAGAGTATTTGGGAGCTTAGACTAAACACACATTTTAAATGCCCCTTACCTTTAAAGTTGGGCTCTCTTTGTAGTCAAACTTATTTTAATGAAATCTTGGGTGTTTTTCATTTTCTTTTCTTTCTTTTTTTTTTTTTTTTTTGGTACCAGGGATTGAACTCACAACCTTGAGCTTGCCAAGCAGGCACTTAAGCCACTGAGCTAAATCCCCAGCCCTTAATTTTCTTATTTTTATTTTTTATTTTTTGAGGCAGTTAGTTCAGGCTGGACTTGAACTCATTGTGTAGTCTAGGCTGGTCTTGACTCACCACAATCCTCCTGCCTCAGTTTCCTGAGTGCTGGGATTACAGACATGCACCATTATGTCCGGCTAATTTTTTTTTTTGGCTTTTGAGACAGGGTCTCCCTGTGCAGTTCAGGCTGATCTTGAGCTCACTTCATAGCCCAGGTTGGTCTTGAACTTGCAACAATCCTCCTGCCCCAGGCTTCTGAGTGTTAGGATTATAGGTGTGCTAATTACTGAAATCCTAGTGTTTTAGCATTTTGGTACTTAGGAGTTTCTTTTGAACATACCCTGCAGTGTCTGGTAATAATAAGTAACTAACATAAACAAAAGTAAAGTTTACAGAGGACATACTATATATGTGTGGACTAACGTTTTGAGGTAGATAATACTATAAGTCTCATATTATAGATGATCATACTGAGATAGTGAGTAAATAACTTTCTCAAGGTCGCACAGAAATAGTTGTGCCAGAAATATTCAACATTGACTTTATCAGGCTTTGACGTCAAAAGGACCCGGCGTACATTCTTAATTTGCTTTTCTCTTTGTGGACTAGTTGATCTGGGTTATTGGCTCAGCATTTTTTTTTTAACCGGGACTTGAACTCGGGACCTTGGTTTGCCAGGCAGGCACTTGTGTAGCTGAGCTATATTCCTCCTCGCTGGCTCAGCATGTTTGACTCTCCTGTTTCCCTGATAAAACAGACTACAGTGTTCGAAAAATCCAGCAGGAAGTAAGAGGGAGACGTGAGGGACCTAATCAGTCCTTACCCTTAGACACCGGTCAGCGACCCCCCCCACGCAGCCCGTGGAAGCTCCCCGCAGGCAGAGCGGTCCGCTCCGTTAAGCTCCTCCCTCCCCTTGTAAGGCACCAATAGCTTCAGTTTAAGACCAGCATCAAGGACTTCATGATACCCGCGGGCATTGACCTGGTGTCCTGGCCGGCGTCTGCCTCTGCCCTCGCTTCTCTCGTGTCCTGGTCCCTCGGCCTGCCTCCACCCGCGGCTGTTTCTCCAGCCTGCTTCTCTCGCTCTGGGACTCCTAGCCCTGGAGCTCACGTCTTACCATGGCATCGTAGCGCAGGGCGTTCATGAAATGCGCGACCTCGGCGCCCTTGTACACAGTGAACCAGATGGTACCCTGGTACTGGTCGCCAGCGTCGAGCAGCAGCACGTTGGGCTCCGCTTGGCGGATCTGCTGCACCTTGGTGAAGAGCCGCGCCACGCCGCCCACGCAGAGGCTGGCGTTGCTGCACTTGGTAGAGTCCACGCTGGTTTGCTCCAGCCGGCTGTGCACGTCGTTGGTGTGCAAGATCGTGAGCTCCCAGGCGCTAGCTGCGGGCCACAGCAGAGCGCCCAGGGCGAGGCGCAGCAGCGCGGGCGCTGGCGGGACCCAGGGACCCATGGCTGTGGCGCGCGGCAAGCGCAGACTGGCGAGGCCAGCAGCCGCCTGGGCGGACGCCGGAGCTCAGGGGCGGGGCTCGGGGCGGGCCCTGCTTTTCCCGGAGACTGGCGGGGGCCAGACGCATGCCCGCGAGGTCACCCGATGCGACCCTGGCACCCGCGCTGCGCCGCTTGGCGCGAACCGCGGGCGTGAGCGGACGCCGTCCTCATCTTCTGCGCGGGAGCAGCTGGAGGCGGCGCGCGTGGGTCCTCGCTGCTTCTCGCCGTTTGACCGCCCGGATTTCTTTTCAGGAAGAAAGTCTGGCTTGTGTCGGATTTGCAGTTGCGTGAGGTCACCAAAGAGCAAAAGAGGGAAGAGAGAGGGGCCGGAAAGAAACAAGAGCAAGATGAGGGGAAGAGAGAGCGAGGAGTCGGGGAGCGGGCAGGGGAGGGCGCTTGCAAAGGGGCTGTAGAACCAATCGCGCTCTGGAAGCAGCGACCCCGTCTGGGACTGATACCGCGCCAGCCACGTTTCTCAGGCGCTGGAAAAGCCCTGGAGTGCAGCCCCTTGTTCTTTAAACCTTGGTGACATGACAGCCACAGTGCGTGGACAGCTCCCAGAAGCTAACCGGGGAGGCGGGGCTGGATAGTTACAGGGCGTGCGGCCCCTCTCAGCTCTCCCAGTCATCCGTCCACTCTGTTGCCGCCCGTGTTTAATGCAAAGCTTTTAGCAAAGAAGACAAGGAATCACCACCATCATCATAGAATTAAAATTGCTGCATAATTTCCCTTTGCTTAATAGATTAATTGGTGAATATTAATTACATATAATCAGTTACCTAGCGCTTTTGGGAGGAAGAAGAATGAATCGGTTTGGGTCCCCTCTAGGCGGTCTGCACGTTGTGTAGAAGAGCATACATGACCTTCAAGCTTCTCCAGACCCATCATGCCAGCCTGTGTTTCTATGAAGTTTCATTGTTCAATTGTGGTCAAATACCCATAATAAAATTTGCCTTTTTAACCACTTGTAAGAGTCCATTTCAGTGGCATTGAATACATTTGCTTCTCGTGCCACCATCTATCTCCCGAATCTTTTTTATCTTCTCAAACTGGGACCTTAAGCACCGAACAGCTGTTTTCCAGGCCTCCTTCCCAGCTCCTGGATATCTACATTACTTTTGTCTGTATGAATTTAACTATTCCAAATGCCTCGTGTAAGTGGGATTATACTTTTTTGTGGGGGGCAAGTTCTCACTAAGTTACTGAGGCTGGGCTCAAACTTGCGGTCCTGGTGCCTCGGCCTCCCTCGGTGTCAGGATTATATGAATGAACCACCTTGGTCAGTTTACTGTCTTTTTGTGAATGGATCGTTTCACTTAGGTTTCGGCTTTAATCCTTGAGGGTAGGGGAATATGTGACAGCCATGCCTTTAGTGTCACATTTGCTTTTTAAACATAGACCACTGCAAATAGTTTTTTTTTCCATATATTTTTTATTTAAAGAGAAAAAAAACAGGAAAAAGGTAGAAATATTACAGAATTTCAAGAAAAGAAGATAAATAGTAAGAAATCACTAGTTGATACATTAGGGATGCCACCAGATTTCTGTAGCCATTCGGCTATGTACAAATATAAAATGCCTTTTGGTGATTTGCTGGACCAAACTCAAGCTCCCCAACACTTGGAGTTTTATTTTTATTAAGTTTATTTAAGTAAGCAGGTACTGGGGATTGAACTCAGAGCCTGTGCACAAACTTGTGATTCTCCTTCCTCAGCCTTCCACACTGGGATTACAGCTGTGCACCACCACTTCTGGCTGCAATCTGGCCTGCTCTATTCAGTCAATCTTACCCTCCACCTTTGCTCACAAAGATATTACTCACATCAATGATGAACAAATGTTCTAAAGCTAAAAGGTTTTTCCCTCCCCCATAAACATGCACATGGTTAACTTTTTAACTCAGTTGACAGCAAAGAATGCATCTCTATGGACAGCTAAAATGGAAATTTGGACCCAGTAAAGACTGAATCTCAAGAAAAAGAGTGGGGGATTAATCTGGGACTGTGATGCATACCTGAAATCCCAGCACTCAGGAGGCTAAGGCTAAGGCACCGGCACCATAAGTTTGAAGCCAACCTGACTTATATAGTGAGGCCCTGACTCAACAAACGGATAAGGATTGAAGAAAGAATATATCTGTACAAGTATCATAAAAAAATTAAATTCTCCAGTGTTGCAGAAAAAAAATTTCATTTCATTTAAAACTGAACCAAACCATATCAAACTAAACCACACCAAACAAAACAAACAAACCAAACCAAACAAAATAGAAAACAAACACTACCTGGCAGTCTGTGTTGCCTTAACCCTCCCCAACCTTGGCACAGCCCTTGGAGGAAAACCACCATGTCTCATTAAAAACAAAGTCTTTTCCTCCTCTTTGTCTAACTTCTAACTTTGTAGTTCAGGAAACACCCAAAAAACAGTATAAAGATCTGGTCCCTCTCTAACCTGTCTATCTGTAAAAACTCACACCCGACAGCCCTCAAGAATATTCACCTCTACGACAATCAGGCAGAAAATTCCCTATTTTTGGTTCAGACTCTCAAACATCCTCAAGCTTCCTAGCAGAGAGAGGGCCGAGCCCTCTTAAAAGGCCATGGGGCAGGTCTTTTCTAAACAAAAACATAGAACACCTTGTAACCTGTGAAGTCTAAAAATAACAGGTGCTAAACTATGAGATGTACCAAAAAGGTGTGTATCTTCTTTAACCACAGAGGGAGCAGAGCTGGAGAGAATCAAGTGAGTAACTGACTTGTTTCTAGTGGGAAGCATGGATATTTTCAAATAAGTGACCTTTACCCTCCTCTTATCTGGAGGTTTTCAGACACACAGATAGTCCTATCTGCTATTTATAGCTGGGTAAAGCTACCATCCCCAGGCAGCCTAGTTTTTGGCTGCTTTATGGAGGTATTTTTTCCCTTGAGCAGGGTGTTTAAGAATACAGAACCAAGGGGCTGGGGATTTAGCTCAGTGGCATAAGCGCCTGCCTTGCTAGCAATGCGGCCATGAGTTTGATCCCCGGTAGCTATTAAAAAAAAAAGAATACAGAACTTTTCAATAACTACATAACTGATAAATTTTCAATAGCAGCTCCTTGAAAATCAGTCCTGGAAACAGACCACCACTCAGTGCAAGTCACAATACCTTCTAGTCCATGGGCTTCTTACCACACTCCTGCAGTGGCTCATTAGCTTCAGAAAAATGTCAACAAAGAACCCTCCTCAGCAGTGTTGGTGAACCTTTTAGATCTTTCAATGATACAAACTTCCAGCTGTGGCACGCAAACCACAGGTTTTCCACAGCTGCTGTGTTCACTGGCAGTGGGGCTGCAGGATACAGCAACACTTCTGATGGCTGGCACTGGTGGCCTTTTCTGAACATAAGAGCCTGCGAGTGAGAAGACAAGGCTATTTACTTTCTGGTTATGCCAGGACACAGCCTACTGCATCCCACTGTGAATTGCTGCCAACCTCTCTCCTTATGGGAACTGGCTTGATGAGTAAGGACAGTGTCCAGGAGGAGAGGACCATTTACTTGGTCCATTAGGTAAGTCTCCATGGCCAGGAGGAACAAAGTCACCTATGCCTGTAGACAGCTCTATATAAATGTTTTCCAAACTGGAAGAAATGGAACAAGTTTTTGAAAGTTAAAGGAGAGCCTTCGAACTTGATTCTGTCCATGAAAAGGATCATGTTTCAGGATGACAAATTTCACATCTTGTATGTCATACATTTGCATGTGAAAATTTGCCTTGTGGGGTAGATGAACAGTGTACTCATTTCTTTGTTCTCTGACAAATCCCATTAGCTTTGTAAAATTAGATTTCCTTAACTTTCAGCTAAGAGGCTTCATCCAACTCTTCTGAAAACCCACAGGCACATTGTGAGCCATGAGTTTCAGCCTTATTCTTCTGACTGTGGATCAACTGCTCTGGGCTCAGTGACAGGAGAGCTGTGTGTTGAGCTTGCTGTGGCCAGCCTGGGCCTTCTTGGCACATGGGACTCAGGGTCACTGGCTCTAGGTATCAGGGAAGCTGCTTCCTCAGTGGACTCCAGAAGAAAGGGCATAGGATCTTGTAAAGATCATCCGGAACTGAGAAATCAACATGCTGCCCAGGACCCCTAAGTCCTGCCAGGCTGCAGTGGTCAACTTAATTTAATACTTATGTGTTGTTATAGAATGATAAATACTTTAATGATAGATCACATATTGCACAACAATAAATAAACACCAAAGCACCACAGGCATTCAATTGCATTTTACCTTGATAGCTATCATCACAGCCTGTGTTTCTCTGGATAAACCAGTTGCTTACAGTAGGGAGGGGGAAGGGGCCGGTTGTAAAATGGTACTTCTTGTTTGTTTGCCAGCCTGCACACTGGAAAGGGCTGGGGCCTGGCTGTTCCAGTCCTGTGGGGGTCCATGCATGGTGCTGGTTCCCACACTGGCTTTGCTTGCTGATGTGTCCTTTGTTCTTTCTCCCTGCAGTCTGCAAATGGCACTGACTCACAGGGAGAGGCTAGGGTCTGGCTGTTCCAGTCTATTGGGGGTCTACATGTGGCGCTGGTTCCCAGACTGGCTTTGCTCACTGATGTGTCCTTTGTTCTCTCTACCCCTAGTCCACGAATGGTGCTGACTGAAAGAGAGAGGCTAAGGTCTGGCTCTAGTTCTTTACATATTTTAAATATTAGATCTCTTGTCTGAGGAGTAGCTGGTAGATTTTTTCCCCATTCTATAGGTTGTCTCTGAACTCTGTTGGTAGTGAAAAATAAGTAATTCTTAAAGGAAAAGTTCTGGAAGCTTTGTCCAGAACTTAGTAAAGAACAGTTTAAGAACTGCTTTCCCTTGAGAGGTTGTTGGTTTGTTGGTTTGCTTGTTTTTTGGAGACAGATTCACTATGTAGCTCAGGCAGGCCTTGAACTCCCTGTGTAGTCCAGGCTGGCCTCAAGTTCATGGCAGTTCTTCTGACTTAACCAACAAGTGCCAGGATAACAAGCATTTGCCTCCATGCCAGGTGGGAGGTTATTTAGAAGGTGAATCCTGGATATTTATACCCTAGCTCTTTAGAGAAACTTCAAATTTTGTTTCAAGCCTCTTGTGACATACACCAGTGTTTGTTTTTCAAGTGTACTATCACTCGTGTTTTAGAATTATTTAAAAAAATAAATTATTATTTTAAATAATCATTTAATTATGTAAAATTATTATTTACATTATTTTAAATAAAATTAGAATTTAAATGGAATTTTTAATATAATTGAGTAGCAAAACTGAATTCAGTGCCTTTCCTGAAATCTGCACATAATTCATATTTCATTTGATGTGAGGAAGAGAAAGTAAGGTGGTCATTTTTATGGTTTGGGTCTAGAATGTCCCCCAAAGATCATGTATTAAAGATTTGATCCCTAGCCTATGGTTTATTAAAGGGGTGGTGAAACCTTTAAGAAATGGGGCCCAGTGACAGGAAATATGGTCATTGGAGGGCACACCCTTGAGGGGGACAGTGAAGCCTTTCTTTCTTTCTTTGATTCCCAGCCACTATGTTGTGAGGAGATTTGCTCTACTACACCATGATATTCTGCTTTACCACAGGCCCCCAAAACTATGGACTGAACTCCCAGAAACTGAGAGCCAAAACAAATTTTTCCTCTCTCTAAGTTTATCTCAAGTATTTTGTCACAGTAATAGAAAGTTAACATTGTCACCTACTTGACTACTGAACAAATACTTATTGAGCACCTGCATATGGCAGGCATTCTGTAAAGTTCTAGGACTAAAATAGATAAGATGAAAATGTTCTCAAAGACTCATGTATACAGGTTCTTCTGCTCTTGGCTGACCAAATCAAAGGAGGTCATATATTCAGGTAAAAGGCAAAAGGATTTATTAAAAATTAGCTCCAAGGAGATAGAGGGGCCTATTCGCCTTGAATCACCATCTCCCTGTTTATAGGTGGACAGGGTCTTTTATAGTAAGAAACGGAAAGGAGAGATAAGGGGCTGTATGGAGGCCACCATAAAATGGGGTTAAATTAGGGAGGATCTAACTCAAAATGAATTCTATCCTTGAAAAGGGGAAATCTAGACACAGAGACAAATACAGGTAGAAGGAAGACAGTGTGGGGACAGAAGGACAATGGCAAGCAAATGTGAGGGCACAGATCAGGGAGAGGTACTGACAGGCCAAAGAAAATCAGAGGTTTGCAGTAGACCACTGGAAACTAGAGAGGCACAAAGCAAATTCTGCTTCCCGTTCTTGGGGAAGAACCAATCTTGCCAATGCCTTGATCTTGGTATTCTAATCTCCAGAACTGCAAGACAGTAAATTTCTGTTGTGTAAGTGGTTTGTAATATTGTGTAATAGCAGCCCTAGAAAATGCATACATGAAGGGAAAGAGAACCATGCTGTTGATTTGGTCAGAGACCACTAAAGAGATGAAAGGCAAATTTCTGAGCCCTTAACCTATTACTCAATAAAAGCATGATTTGTGTTTTCTTCTGAGGCCTTCAGGGCCTTAAAGTGATTTTTGCTAAAAGCCATGTTTCTTCATTTGGGCCTACAGATGTCCAATAGGTAACTAAAAGCAAAACAGAGTTTAACTTTTACTTTGTGTTCTTTCTTACCTTAAAGTTTTAGATATGCCTATGTTAATGGTTCAGGAAAAGTTGGCAAAAACAAAATTTATTAGCTTTAAATATGCTTAGCCTATTTTATTCTCCTTCAAGAGGATAAGAATAACTAAAGTGATTTTCAAGATTCAGAAGGATAGCTAGGCATGGTGGAGCATGTGTATAATATTACCATAGAGATAAATGAGGTAGAAATATTGTAGGCAGTCAAACAGGGTTGGGCCCTGAAGGAAGACAGTGCAGAAAATGGGAATGCATGAGACTATTGCTGTAGGTATATCTGAAGAAGAATAAATAACCAGATTTATATACTGCCCTAAGGGATAAACAGAAATTTGAGATTATCGGTATTACTCTCCTGAGATTTCCCATTAACTCATTGGGGTGAGCCATCCTCTCTTACCCACTAAGACTGAAACTACAAAGACTAAGGCTAAAGACAAGACTAAAACTATAGATTATTGACCATAGTTAATGATGTCACCCATATGCTCTTGTTACCATTGGGTCAATATTACCAAAGTGACTATCCTTGTAATCTTATTGGTTGATCATAATTTTGACCTATGTTATATTCACCTCATAATTTTGCTCTATAAAACTTTTGAAATGATACAAGAAAACTTCTTTTGAGAATTGGACTCACTGACAACCCACTTTCCTATTCCCTTTTCCTATTTCCTATTCCTTTTCTCCAATAAAATTTCCTATTTTGTTTGTTTTTGATTCAGGGTCTCTCTTTCTTATACCTAACTCAAACTCACAGTGATCTTCTTGCCTCAGTCTCCCATGTGCTGATATTACAGGTGAATTTTCCTACTCTTAGCATCCATTGTTCCTTAGAATTTATTCTTAGACTTTGGGGAACATGAACTCAGCATATTTGACATCTAGCATTTCCAGTATATTGAGGCCAGCACTCTGGAAGCCTAGGGCAGGAGAACCACAGGCTTGAGCTTAGCATGGGCAATTAAGCAAGATCCTGTTTTTTTCTCATATTTTTTTTTATTTAAAGAGAAAAAGAAACTGGAAAAAGGTAGAAATATTACAGAATTTCAAGAAAAGAAGATAAATAGTAAGAAATTACTGGTTGATAAATTACATATTGTTCTTTTAGGAATAGTTATTCAAGTTACAGAATTAAAGCACACAAAGTGGACACTCAAGCAGTGAGAGTGCAGACAGATCTGTTCAACAATCCAACAAGAACCTAGAAATACGGTCATCAATCCCACACACCTAAACATACATGCAGCTATATCTTTTATAGTGCTTCCTATTTCCTCTTTTTTTACAATAGCAATTATACATTTTAAAAATTTTATTTAAAGAGAAGAAAAAAAAGCAAAACAGAAAAAAGGGTAGCAACAATACAGAATTCTAAAAGAAAGAAAGAAAAAGGAGAATGAGAAAAAGCCTCACTAAGAAATCAGTAATTTATGAATTACATACTGTCATCCTGAATGTAGCTGTTCAAGTTACAAAGTTAAAGGGTACATAGTAAATATTCAAACAGTCAGACTACAAACAGTTTTGCTCAAAGATCCAACAAAGATTCAGCAATATGGTCATCTATTTTACACACTCAAACTTACATGCAGTTATATCCCTTAGAGCACTTTCTTTTCCTCTCTTTTTTGCAATAGCAATTACACATTTTGGTTTTATTACACTTGTAGATCTTATTTACTTTTTACACTAGAGACACAATATGATATTTATAAATATGATTCTTATTTATTTCACTAATGAGGATAGTCTCAAGTTGTCTCCATTTGCCTATAAAGGCCTCAAGATCATCCTTTTTTTATAGCTGAGCAATATTCCATTGTATGAAAACGCCACAACTTTTTCATCCACTCTGCAGTTGATGGGCATCTTGGTTGTTTCCAGGATTTAGCTATCACAAATTGTGTAGCTATGAACATGGGTGCACATATATCACTATGATATGAACTTTTCAGTTCTTTGGGGAAAATATCCAGGAGGGGGATAGCTGGATTGAATGGGGCTTCCAATCCTAGTCTTCTGAGAATTCTCCATATGGATTTCCATAATGGTTGCACCAGTCTACATTCCCACCAACAGTGAAGCAGTGTTCCTTTTTCCCTGCAGCCTCTCCAACATTTGTTATCACTTGATTTCTTGATGGCAGCTATTCTTTCCGGAGTAAGGTGGAATCTCAGTGCTGTTTTAATTTGTATTTCTCAAATGACCAGTGATGGTGAACATTTCTTCATGTATTTATTTTCCATTTGTATATCTTTCTCTGAGAACTGTGTGTTCATCTCAGATGCCCATTTTTGGAGAGGGTCTTTGAA
This sequence comes from Hydrochoerus hydrochaeris, assembly GCA_004027455.1. Taxonomy (NCBI): domain Eukaryota; kingdom Metazoa; phylum Chordata; class Mammalia; order Rodentia; family Hydrochaeridae; genus Hydrochoerus; species Hydrochoerus hydrochaeris. The sequence goes on along the minus strand of PVLA01008550.1, from coordinate 25,031 downwards.
TTTGGGGGGCTTGATGTTTTTTCAATTCTTTATATATTCTGGACACAAGTCCTTTGTCTGAGGGGCTGACGGCTAAAATTTTTCCCACTCTGGTGGTTTTCTTTTCACTCTGTTGGTGATTTCCTTTGAAGTGCAGCAACTTTTCAATATTGTGAGATCCCATTTGTTGATTCTTTGAAGTGTTTCCCGTGCAGTCTGCGTTTGGTTCATGAATTCTCTGCCTACCCCTATGTCTCCAAGACTTCTACCTACCTTGTCTTCCAGTAGATTTAGTGTTTCTGTTTTCATATTGAGGTCTTTGATCCATTTAGACTTTAGTTTTGTGCATGGTGATATGCATGGATCTAGTTTCAGTCTTCAGCATGTAGAGAGCCAATTTTTCCAGCACCATTTATTAAAGAGACTATCCTTCTTCCAGTGGACATATTTAGCCCCTTTGTCACATATCAGGTGGCTGACTGTCTTTGTAGTTGTGCTTGCATCTTCTAATCTGTTCCATTGATCCTCAGGTTTATTTCTTTGCCAGTACCAAGCTGATTTTATCACTGTGGCTTTATAGTACTGTTTCAAGTCAGGAATTGAGATGCCTTCTGCCTTGCTTTTGTTGCCTAGAATTGCCTTTGCTATTCTAGGTTTCTTCTGTTTCCAAATGAATTTTAGGAGTGTTTTCTCTAGATCTGTGAGGCATGTCAATGTTATTTTGATTGGGATTGCATTAAATCTATATAACAGTTTTGGGAGTATGGCCATTTTCACAATGTTGGTTCTTCCTAACCAAGAGAAAGGAATGTCCTTCCATTTTCTAATATCCTCTTCAATTTCCTTTTTCAGCATAGTATAATTTTCAGCATATAGGTCTTTTACATTTTTAGTTATGTTGATTCCTAAGTATTTCATTTTTTTTAGATGTTATTGCAAAGGGTGATATTTCCATAATTTCTCTCTCAGTGAGTTTTTTGTTTGTGTACAAGAATGCTGTTGATTTTTGAGCATTGACTTTATATCCAGCTACACTGCTGAACTTGTTTATTACCTCTAGCAGTCTTTTAATGGAGTTTTTTGGGTCTTCTATATAGAGTGTCATGTCATCTGCAAATAGTGATAATTTAACTTCTTCCTTTCCTATCTTTACTTCTTTTATTTCTCTCTCTTATCTGATTGCCCTGGCTAGTGTTTCCAGAACTATGTTGAAAAGGAGTGGTGAGAGTGGATATCCTTGTCTTGTTCCTGATTGTAAAGTGAAAACTTTCAGTTTTTGTCCATTTAGTATAATGTTGGCTGTTGATTTGTCATAGATGGCCTTTATAAGGTAGAGGGAGATGCCGTGTATTCCAAGTTTCTGAAGGGTTTTTATCATGAACATGTGTTGGACTTTGTCAAAAGCTTTTTCTGCATCTATTGAGATGACCATGTGGTTTTTGTTTTTGGCTCTGTTGATGTGGTGTATTACATTTATTGATTTGCGTATGTTAAACCATCCTTGCATTCCTGGAATGAACCCCACTTGGTCATGATGTATAATCTTCTTGATGATTTGCTGCATTCTATTTGCCAGTATTTTGTTGAGAATCTTTGCATCAATGTTCATTAGTGAGATTGGCCTATAGTTGTCTTTTTTGGTTGGATCTTTCTCTGGTCTTGGTATCAGAGTAATACTTGCCTTGAGGAATGATTTAGGGAGGATTGCTTTCTTCTCAATTTCATTGAAGAGTTTAAGGAGTACTGGCATCAAATCTTCTCTAAATTTCTTGTAGAATTCAGCTGTGAATCCATCAGGACCTGGACTTTTCTTTGTTGGTAAGTTTTTAATTACATTTTCAATTTCAATAGTTGATATTGGGTTGTTTAAAATTGTGATATCTTCTTTGTTGAGCTTTGGTAGTTCATATATTTCTAGAAATCTGTCCATTTCCTCTGTGTTTTCCACTCTATGTGAGTAGAGATTTTCAAAGTAGGTATTCATGATCTTTTGAATTTCCATGGGATCTGTAGTAATTTCTCCCTTTTCAGTTCTTATTGCATGAATTTGGTTTTTTTTTTTCTTTCTTTCTTTTGATAAGGTTATCTAGGGGTTTGTCAATTTTGTTTATTCTCTCAAAAAACCAGCTTTTTGATTCATTAATTCTTTGTATTGTTTTTTTTTTTAGTTTCAATTGCATTGATTTCTGCTCTAATATTTACAATTTCCTCTCTTGTATGAGCTTTGGGTTTAGCTTGCTCTTCTTTTTCTAGCAGCTTGAGATGGACCATTAGGTTGTTTATTTGTGCTCATTCTGTTTTCTTGATATGACAGTTTATTTCTATATATTTCCCTCTTAAGACTGCTTTCATTGCATCCCAGAGATTACAGTATGTTGTTTCTATATTTTCATTGAATTGTAGGTATTGTTTTATTTCTTCTTTAACTTCATCGGTAGCCCACTGGTTGTTTAAAAGCCTGTTATTTAATTTCCATGTATTTATGTAGGTTTTACAATTTCTTTTGCCATTAATTTCCAATTTCAGTGCACTATGGTCAGATATTATGCATGGTATGATTTCAATACCTTTGCATGTACTTAAGAATGTTTTATGGGATAATATATGGTCTATTTTGGAGACTGTCCCATGTGCCACTGAGAAGAATGTGTATTTTGATGTGGTTGGGTGGAACACTCTGTAAACATCTACTAAGTCCAATTGCTCACAGGTATGATTCAGTTCTGTTATTTCTTTGCTGACTTTTTGTCTAGTTGATCTATCTCTTTGTGACAATGGGCTGTTAAGATCTCCTGTTATAGTTGTGTTCTTGTGTATTTGATTTTTCATTTCCATTAGTATCTGTCTTATATAGTTGGGTGATTCTGTATTTGGCAGATATATATTTATAATTGTTAGTTTTTCCTCTTGAATTTTACCACTAACAAGTATGTAGTGACCTTCTCTATCTCTTTAAATCATTTTAGATTTGAAGTTCACATTGTCTGCAAATAGAATAGCTACCCCTGCTTTTTTCTGGGTTCCTGTTGCATGGAATACTGTTTTCCATCCTTTGACTTTCAATCTATGAGTTTCCTTTTGGGTCAGATGTGTTTCTTGTATAGAGCATATTGTGGGGTCCTGTTTCTTGATCCATTCTGTCAATCTATTTCTTTTTATAGGTGAATTGAGGCCATTTACATTTATGGATAGCACTGATATGTACTGGCTCAACTTTGCCATGTTATGTTCCAGTTGTTTCTTTCTGCTTTTCCTCTTATTTAATTGCTTGTCCTACCTGGACATTTCTTTCTGTTGTTGTTTTGGGGATTGTAGTCATTTTTATCTCTGTTTGGTATGTCCTTCAGTACTCTTTCTAGGGTTGGTTTGGTGGACATGAATTTCTTAAGTTGTTCTTTGTCATGGAAGTATCTTGTTTCTCCATTAAATTTGAATGAAAGTCTTGCTGGGTACATCAGTCTGGGTTGAAGATTGTTTTCTTTCAGGGCTTGAAATACCTCACTCCAAGATCTTCTTGACTTGAGGGTTTGTGCTGAAAAGTCTGCCGTGATTCTAATGGGCTTTCCCTGATAGGTGAGTTATGTCTTTTCTCTGACAGCTTTTAATATTCTGTTTTTATGCTGTATGTCTGAGATCTTAATTATTATGTGTCTGGGTGTGGATTCATGTTGATTGTGACTGTTTGGTGTTCTATATGCCTCTCTTATCTGCATATCAGATTCTTTCCCCATGTTTGGGAAATTTTCTGCTATTATTTTTGTAAATACTTTATGTATGTCGTTTGCCTGGACTCCTGTATCTTCGCTAATGCCCATTATTCTTATATTGTTGCTCTTGGCATCATCATGAAGCTTCTGGATTGTCATTTCATGCAGCTTTGTTATTTTTAAAAGTTCTATCCTTTCCTGATCACTAACTGTGATCCTGTTCTCAAGGTCTGAAATCCTATCCTCAGCTTCCTTTAGGCAGTTTTGCACACTTTCAATATAATTTTTTGTTTCTTGGATGTCTGTTTGATTTTGTTTCATGAATTCTGCTTGTTTTCTATATTGTTCATTCAAAGTTTCAATCAGTTTCCCATGCTCATGTACTTTTTTCTCTAGTTCTTCTTTAGCTGCATTCAACAACTCCTTTACTAAAGTTGTTATATCTATCTTTACATGAGAGAGTACTTCTAATTTGATTTCCTCTATAGCTTGATGCAGTTGTTTTTTTATTTCACTTGCTACCTTTTCAGAGATTCCCGGTGTGTTACTTTTGGGGTCCTCTATTTCAATGTCTCCTCTACTTGCTTCTGGTGAACTATATGTTTGAGACTGCATTTTGCTTTTTTGTTTTGTCATTTTCACTCTGTCTGGTGTTTTCTATGTGTAGGAGGGGATCACACACACTCTTTTCAGACACACAAAAGTCTTACAGTTAGTTGGAGGGGGTTTCACTACTGGCCCTATTTATCCCCTGTACATCTCTATTTTAGGGGTATACTCACCACATTGATACAGTCAATCCAGTGTAGTCCTAAATTCACCATTTGGGAACAAAGTTCCAAATTTTCTCACACTAACTGGATACTGCTGAGATCTTCTGATGTTCCAGGTGGGAAGGTTGGCCCATCTGTAGCAGTCCAGGGCAGTTTTCATTCCTGGGCAGGCCTTCTCAATGTTCCTGGTGGCAGGGCAGGCCCACAGGGGAGGTTCTGGGTAGCCTACCCCTGAGGCAGGCTTGTGCTGAGTTCCCGTTGGCAGGGTGGGCCCACGGTGGAGGTTCTGGGCAGCTTACCCCTTATGAAGGCTTCTGCTGAGTCCTGCTGGCAGGGAAGGCCCACGGTGGAGGTTCTAGGCAGCTTACCCCAGATGCAGGCTTCCGCTGAGTTCCTGCTGGCAGGGTGGGCCCACGGTGGAGGTTCAGGGCAGCTTACCCCTGATGCAGGCTTCCGCTGAGTCCTGCTCGCAGGGCAGGCCCATGGTGGAGGTTCTGGGCAGCCTACCCATCAAGATCCTGTTTTTTAAGAAAAAGATTTATGAGCCAGGCATGATGGCACATGCCTGTGATCTCAATACTGGGAGGGTGAGATAGGATCATTGCTTGGGGTTTCAAGGCCAATGTGGGCTACAGCATGAGTTCAAAGCCAGTCTGAACTATATAGTTCTCCACTCACTTAAACCTGAACAATGTCCCAGGGCCAACTTCCCCAACCTTTGTCCTAAGGCTGACTGTTCTGAGGCAGAGGTAGGAAGGACAGAGACCCATGACCCTGCCTTGCACCTTCCAAAATCCCAAATCAGGGTGCATGTTTGCCAGACACTCCAAACTGATCTGTGGTAAACTTTGTTCATTCAGAACTTATTAAAACTATGGACAGCCAGGCATGGTGGCTCACCCTTGTAATGCCAGCACTCTGGAGGCTGAGGCAGGAGGATTATTGTGAATTCAAGACCAGCCTAGGCTACAAAGTGAGCTCAAGGCCAGCCTGAACTGCATAACTGCATAGAGAGACCCTGTCTAAAAAAGAAAAAAAAATGCTATGGACTGTGTCTCCTATAGTCAGTTGTAACAGTGAGTTATGGGAAAGAACATGTACAGTAGAGTAGCTGGCATGACTGGGCAACCTGTCAATTACACTGTCAGTCACACTCTGGATAGGCCCAGTATGAGGTACTTTATACCCAGAACAACATTTTAAGTTGTTAAACCTGAAATATTCAACACTTGTGCCATTTTCCTTCCTGCTGGCATGAGCCCACTCACTTTGAGTGACCATCACCTAAACTTTGCTGCTCTTTCTTACTGTCATATGCCATGTGCAGTTGTTTGTACTGCACAGAAGAACTTAGAAACCTGTGCAGAACATCGTCATCCACAGCAGCAATAGCACCTAAAAAGCTGTCTCTGTTCTTTGTGAATGGGCCATTCTAATTCATCTCTTCAGATTTATAATCCCTTCAATTTCTCAAACTGACCCTCCCCCCATATTCTCCTACTTTTCTTTGTTAGGGGACTGGCTTAATTTTTGTCTGTGTTGTGCTCTCCATTATTTTCTTTTACTTTCCAATTAAAGTTTTTCTTTTACTTTCCAATTAAAATCCGTAGTTCTTAATTTCCATTATCACTAAAGCAAGGACCCATGCTATCCTGGTGAAACTGTGAGAATGTAATCTATGTGAGATTGTAGGGGTGAGTGGTGTCACACAGGGCCTGGGGACCAATGTAAAGAGTTGAGATCTGTCCCTCTGTCAAAGCAGAGAAGGTATCAGAGAGGCAGGGCAAAAGGGCCATGCCCACTGGCAAGGCAAAGAGGGCTTTTTATTTCTGTCAACTATAGAAGAGGATACATTTTCTTTTCTCCAACTGCTTAAAGATGGACAAAACCTCAGAGTCTTTGGCAGCAAAGGAAAGCTAAGGAGGGGGACATGGAAGCGATCACTCAGATGGATGATTCCACAGGCATCTACCCTCCAACCTGCATTGCTCATGATGTACCTCATGACAGCCAAATGTTGCAGAAAGAAGGCTGCATACAGGATATTTTATTGCATGGGCTTATTGGTTTTTAGCCAGAATGTATACTGATGAAAGTATAAAAATTATATGAATTAAACTGTTCTTAGAGCAATAATTATTTTTTCTACCCAGTAGAGTTTAAACTAAAAAAAAAAAATGTTTAGGCTGATAAGACTATATTCCAGCCAAGGATCTGATAACAGTCTAGGTTGGAGGCCCATGGCTTAAATCTCCTAAAGGTAAATTCTAGATTCTGGAAAGAAGCAGAAAATGTGAGACTCTTCATCCCTTTAATACTGTAATGTGCTCATATTTGAGTGCTGTTGCTTTTTTGGTGTATTATTTTTATCAACCATAGAAGAGGATTTATTTTCTCTTCTCCAGCTGCTCAGAGATGGAGTAAAACCCAAGTCTTTGTTTTTTTTTTTTTTTTTTTTTGAGACAGGGTCTTGCTATGTAGTTTAGGCTAGTTTTGAACTCACTTTGTAGCTCAGGCTGGCTGTGAATTCATGGCTATTCTTTTGCTCAAGCTGCCCAAGTGCTGGGATTACAGGCACATGTCACCACACTCAGCTTGTGCTATTCCTTTTGTGCTTGAAGTACTTTTCTAATTTTGAGGATTTTATAATGCTTGTTAAATTCTTAAAAAATAATTTATAAAACTATCTATTAAATCATTATAGATTGGCCAGAGGATGATTAGAAATAAGCCACTTTATGATAATAAAGCTGCTAGGATTTTTCCATTATCTCAAAACAGAAGAGATCCTTCTATTAGTAGCTAAAAACAATTACCTTGTGAAACCAAGAGGAATTGCAATAAAAATTTTGGATGAATGAAATGATAATTTATATCAATATTGTAATAGTAGCCATTTCTTTAAGAGTTGTATTGGGCAATTACTTTTGCTTCTCTTCCCTTTGTGCAACATTCTAAATTAAAAAAATTATTTATTTTTTATTTTTGAGAGAGGGTCTCACTATGTAGTTAGCCCAGGCTGGATTCAAACTTGTGGCAATTCTCTAAAATTATCCAGGCTGGCATTCTAAATTGTTGGAGACCACTATGAAGTAGCTCTGAGCAGGATTTAAATTTTGCTAATTGGCTTTCTATGTTTATCTGTGAGTTTGTCCTAGGCCTAGGGCCTTTGCCTGGCAATGGGAGCTGATTCATAGTAAGTGAGCTTTTATGAATCAGTGATCTTGGCTGAGGTTTGTAGTAGCCAATGAGGCCAAAGACACCTCAAAGGACAAGATAAGGCCACAGTTGAAAACACCTTGGCTCCTCCACTAATTAAGTAAATGGAGACAGCAGTTATAGGAAGTTCACTCCTATCGTTTCCATCCTACCATGAATGTTATGTTGGAGATAAGATGATTCTCCTAAATTGGCATAATTTACCACTTGGACAAGTCCTGAAAAGTGACTCCTGAGGTCCTGCTCATATCCTGTGCTTTTCTCAGTTTTCTCACCTTTTGTCCTTGGTCCTAATAAAGTGGGCTAATCCAGAGAAGACTTGGTCTTAGACCTTGGAGTCATGAGCTCAACTAAAGGGTTTTGATCCCCTGGAGCCCCTAAAATCATCCTATTTGTCTCTTTTTATTTAATCTCTGCAGTATACTCATTTGGAGGATTGGGGCTCTAAGTCAGGACCTGATATCTACATCTAAATCATTAAGATTAATATTATGTTAACTGCTAACTAATCTTTTTTTAGATGCCTGGAACCCAGAACATCTGGTTGTCTTCAGATAACAGCATGTGTAATTCCTCTCCTTCTTTAATTATTCTTTGTGTTAATGAGTGAACTAATACAAAATGTATAAGTGACTGTTAACTTGCAGAAAAGTAGTTTGCAACTAGCCCCAGGAAGTCAAGGTCCCTTTTGACATTCTTGTGAAAGAGCATGAAAAATTAAAAAGAAACTACCCTCCTTGGATGAGGAAGAGCCAAGTCAACACACAGCCTTCTGGTCCATTGCTCCCTACTCCTCCCTTTCCTTCCTATAAAAGCCCTTGCATTTCTGAGTTCCCAAAGATGGAACTTTGAGGACAATAGTTCCTCCATTTTTTCAGAGTAATGGCCCTTAAGTAAAACTAATTTTCTTGATTTCTAGGCATTGGGTTTCAAATGGCACACAGCCAGACCTGTATGATAACTATGTAGTATTTTTAAAAATTCAAGTTGTGGGAAAAAATAGTGATTGTATTAACATTTTTGGGAAATGGATCAGTATGAGTTGCCTAGGTTCTGTGAAATCAAGAAATGTAGTTGATACCCTGACTGCCACTTTCCATGCAGTTCTTGATGTTTCCAAATTGAGGATGGTGAAAGGATAAAGAAAAAGCACAAGAGTTGGGATGCAAAAAAACTGAGGCTATGTGGAGCCCTCTCTTCTGATGGGTAGTACAAAGAAGCAGGAGGAGAAGAAAAAGGAGAGAGAGGAAGAAGCAAGAGAGTTCCAGTGGCTGCAGCATATTTATTTATACACTTAGGAGACTCAGTATCACGTGAAACCTCTCCACCTAAGAGTTTATCCACATGGCATGTGGCTTATCTCAGGTGCCCCGTGTTTTTGAGATTAGCCTTGCTCAGGGTCTACACATGATCAATCTTCAGCTTCAGCCACTCCCCCACACCCTGACTAAATGTGAAATTGTTCCTTTATAAGAACATATGCTTTTAGCTTTTCCACTGAAATGGCTCAGGAGTCATGTGACTCCAACAAATACTTTACTGTGCAATTGTCTGGTAATACTAGTTTCCACTAAAAGAAGCCAAGGTTCATGCCAGGTGAGGTGTCACACATTTGTAATCCTAGTATTACAGGCAGCTGAGCTAGTTAGAAATATTATAGGTGGTCAGACAGGGCTAGGCCCTTGAAGAAGCCAGTACAGAGGACCAGATGTCTGGAGACCTTGGAGGAGACACACACCTCTTGCTGTGGGCCAGATCTCGGGACAAAAGGCAAAACAAATGTAAACACATTCTTAAGTATAATCCTTAGGGATTAAGCCTGGATCACCTTGAGAAATCAGGAGCCACCATTCCAATCCCTAGGGAAGAGTCACTGCTCTCTAAGAATGCCTGCCTTCTGTGTGACTTGCTTCCACTTTTGTTTCCAATTTAATCAATTTTACCTGAGCTATTAATCTTAATGGTTGACCATAGCTCTGTCCTACCTCATGTCCATCTGTTTTGTGAGTTCCCAGTTTTCTCCAACTTTAGACCTGCCTTACTTCATGGTTTTACTCTATAAAAATCCCAAGAAAATATAGAATCTTTGGAAACCCACTCGGGACTCCTTCTGTCTCACAGATAGAAGCATTCTTTCTCTCAATAAATATTTCTGCTCTTAACCTCTGTTGTTCCTAAAATTCATTCTTGAATTTAAAGAACACAAACTCGTACTGGACATAGTAGGTTGGGAGTTTCATTTCCCTATATCACTAGCACTTGTCAGGCTGAGGAAGGAAGACTGCTATGAGTTTGAGGCAAGCCTGGTGTACATAAGCAAGTTCAAGGCCAGTCTGAACTACATTTGTAACCTTGTCTCAAAACCAACCAACCAACCAAACAGTAACTAAGGATCAATTGGAAAAACAGCTCATCAAAATTCCAACCAACAATGGAGGTATGTCATAGGAGATTAGGGTGTGGCAAAACTGGCTGGGAAAGTAGGTGTGATTTGTTAATTACAGATTCCAGCACAGGCACACAGAATAGTTCCCAAATCTCTGCACCAGGACACACACACACTCTCTCTCTCTCTCTCTCAGATTTTATTGTTACATTTTACATATCTATATCTATCTATCTATCTATCTATCTATCTATCTATATATCTATCTATCTATCTATATCACATTCACCATAGAGAATTTGTGTCTGTACATAATATAACTGTTTTTTTCCCCATTCCCCTACCCTCCCTTCAATGCCACCTTTCCTCCCTATTTACAAAGCTTTATTTCCATGTTTTTCTTTTTCCCCCCTTTTTAAAAACTATTTTCTTATTCCCCTTGCACTTCCCTTCTCCTTTGTCCTCCTCCCCACTGAACATTTTATTCCAAATCATTTTATTTATTTATTTAGTACCAGGGATTGAACTCACTATCTTGTGCTTTCCAGACAGGCACTTATGACACTGAGCTAAATTCCTGGCCCAAACATTTTATTCCTATTTTGCAATACCCAATGTACATTTTGGTGTTTATTTATACTCTTGGTTTCTCACATCAGAGAAACAATTCAGTATTTAAACACATGTCCAATTTGTTTCACTTAAGAGTATAGTCCCAGGTGCATCCATTTTCCTAGAAATGTCTCAAGTGTATCCTTATTTATGGCAGAATAGTATCCCATTGTATATAAAAAAAAACTCATATCTTCCTTATCCATTCACCAGTTGATGGGCATTTGGTTTAGTTCCAAGATTTAGGTGTTACAAACTGCATGCTGTGGGCATGCATATATTGCTGTGGTATGATCCTTTTAATTCTTTTGGGAAGATACTTAGGAAGGGAATGCCTGGGTCAAATGTTTTCCACAGTGTACCAGTCTGCATTCCACCAACAGTGGAAAAGGATTCTTTTTTCTCCACAGCCCTGCCAATATTGGTTGATTTCTTGATAATAGCCTTGCTTTTTGGGGTGAGATGGAATTTCAGTGTTGTTTTAATTTACATCTCTCAAATGACCAATGTGACCAGTGATGTTGAATATTTTTTTCATATATTTATTGCTGTTCATTCTTTTTCAACTGAGAAGTGTGCATTGATCTCAGATGCCTATTTTTGGGTTGGGTTTTTAAATTTGGGAAGGCGGGTGCTGGGGATGTAGTTCAGTGGCAGAGTGCTTGTCTAGCATGCACAGGGCTCTGAGTTCAATCCCCAGTACCACACACACACACACACACACACACACAAAGTTGGGGGTTCTGATTTTCCTGAGTTCTTTGTATTTCTTGATAGTAATCCTTTGTCTGAGGAACAGCTGGAAAAACTTTTTTTTCCCACACTGTGGGTTGTCTCTTCACTCTGTTGATGGTTTCTCTTGTTTTGCAAAGCTATTTATTTATTTATTTATTTATTTATTTATTTATTTATTTTTGGTACTGGGAATTGAACTCACAGCCTTGCACTTGCCTGGCAGGCACTTGTGTCACTGAGTCATATCCCTGGGCCTGTGCAAAAGCTTTTTAATAAGATGACAGCCCAGTTGTTGATTTTTTTTTTATTTAAAGAAAAAAAATTGAAACAGAAAGAGGGTAGAAATAATACAAAATTTCAAAAACAAAACAAAAAAACAAAAATAGTAACCAGTAATAAATCACTGGTTGATAATTACCTATTTTCCTCTTAGAAGTAGTTGTTCAAGTTACAAATGTAAAGTCTCAAAGTGAACATTGAAACAGTGAGACTGCAACCAGTTCTGTTCATCTATCCAACAAAAACTTAGTAATGTGGTTATCAATCCTACACACTTAAACATACATGCAGTTATATCCTTTAGAATACTTTCTTTTCCTCTTTTTTTCTTTACAATAACTATAATCCATTCTCATAAACTGTTTAGAAGTTCTACACATGTATAAGTCTCTACATGTATACCTAGCCTTACTGTATTAGAGGGAGAAACAAATCAAAACAAGTCAGCAATACAAATTCCTAGAGAAATGAAAAGGACATATAAAACCACAATACTAGGTGATCTATGATAGTTACTATGATGTCTCTTGTTATTTTTAATAAAATTGTTTATATCATCAAACATAGTATGATTAAACTTAGCATTGCATTACACTATTAATGAAAACTAAACATTGGAGACATTATAGGACTTCAAAGGCAGTTAATAATCAAACCAGAATGGGTAACCTATTGAATCTTGTCATCTTCAGAGTAGTTGCCTCTACTCTCAGACTTGATACTGTCAAGCATACTAGATTCAAATAAAATCAGTCAAGATAAAACAGTGATATAACCAATCTTCTCTGTCTAATCTCAGCTATGCTATTTTTCTGTCATTGTTGTTTGTTTACTTTTCTCCTTCTTTCCACTGTCTGCACCTTTGTTTGAGGCCTTTCTGCCATTGTTCCTGGAATCCTGGTGATTTTCTTCTCTCTCTCTAGAATGTCTCTCAATATTCTTTGCAGGATTGGATTGGTGGTAATGAACTCCCCTAGTTCCTCTTTGTTGTGGAAATATTTTGTCTCTCCATTAATTTTGAGAAACAGTTTTGCAGGGTACATCAATCTGGGTTGGAGGTTATTTTCTTTCAAGGCTTGGAATATTTCACTCCAAGCTCTGCTTGATTTGATGGTTTGCATTGAGAAGTCCGCTGTGATTTTGATGAGTTTTCCTTTATAGGTTATCTGTTCCTTTTCTCTGACAGCTTTTAATATTCTGTTCTTATGATGGATTTCTGGGATTGTGATTATTATATGTCTGGGTATAGATCTGTTTCTGTTTTTGTTGCAGCTGGCTGGCATTCTGTATGCCTCATTTATCTGAACTTTACTTCTGTTACCTATGTTTGGAAAGTTTTCCTTAATTATTTCTGTGAATAGACTTTTTATTTCATTTGTATTTGTCACTGCATCTTCATTAACATTTTTTATTCTTAGGTTATAAATCCTCTTATTTTCTAGACTTTGTATTGTTGCTTCCTGGTTCCTTGTTATTTTTAAGAGATCCTTCCTTTCATGATCATATGTTGCAAATCTATCTTCAAGTTTTGAAAGTTTGTCTTTAGTTTCTGTTTAAAGGTTTTGCCAGCTATGAGTGGAATTTTTAATTTCCTGATATTCTCTTTGGATCTGTTTGGATTCTGTTTGGATCTGTATTCTAGATTTTGTTTATATTCTTCATCAAAGGCTTCTCTCCTTTCTCTGGGTTCCTCCATTCTTTCATTGGTGTCTACTTGAGGATTACCCAGGATTTCTTTTATTAATCTTCTTATATCTTGCTTCACCTGAGTTAGAATTTCAGATTTAAATTCATTGAGGTCATGGAAGTATTTCTTTATTTCCAATGAAGCTATATCTGACATTACATGTTTGCTGCCCTCAACCTTCTCTGCATTTACCTCTACTGGACTCACTTTCCCTGGTTCAGTGGTTGGAGGCCTTTTGCTGTTTCTCTGTCTGGTCATGTTTCCAGCCCCCTTCAGATGGATGGGTGGTGGAGGTTTCTGGGCTCTTTGCACTGCCCACAGTTTTTCTGTAGTGCACTGGCTAGGGAAGTGCCACCCCCCACCAGTCTGCTGCTGATCTGTTAGGTGCATGCTGTGAGCTGGCCCCTCCCCCTATGTCAGTCACCCAGTGAATGCTTCCATACATTTGTGTGTTCCCTGGGGATGCCACTGGCTCAGGACAGCCTCTTCCCTGGCTACTGGGTTCCAATCAGGGGCCTGGCCCAGCCTAAGCAGATCCCACCAATCTGCTTTGGACCAGGAGCTGTCAACCAATGCTGCCTTGGGTTTTGATTCAAGCCAGCCCTGCCCAACTCCAAAATGTTGTCTAGCTGGTCATCCTGCTCTGGGGAATCCTGTTCCTGTCACTCACCAAAGTTCGTGCAGCTCAACTCACTGTTTCCACTCCCTGCCACAGTGCCTCCTCCATCTGAGGGTCTCGAGCTCACCAACCCCCACTCTCAGCAGGGCCACAACCTCAGCTCGATCATGAGTCATCTGACTCTAAGACGTGCCCGGTACAGTGACCGGAGCTTGCCCAGCTCCAGCCCTCCATCCATGCTTCTCCTTCTTTCTTTTTTTTTCTTTTTCTTTTTCCTCAGTTTCTTCCTGGGTCATGAGAATTCCTCTCCTTTTGTCTGGCTTTCTCCATGTTGTTAGATTCTAGCATCTGAGGTTTTTTTTTTTCAGAGAGGTTCTTTATTGTGCTACCACTCAGTTGGCCATCTTGGATCCCTTCTCCCTCCTCTCCTTTCAAAGGACCTTATCTCCAGTTGTTGATTATTTGAGACAGTTCCTGTGCTATTGGGGTTTTGTTCATAGAGTCCTTGCCTATACCAATGTCTTTAAGAGTTTTACGTAGTCTATCTTCCAACATATTTCATGTTTCTGTTTTAATATTTAGATCTTTGATCCATTTAAATTTTAGTTTAGTGTATGGTGAAATATATAAGTCCAATTTTAATATTCAGCATGTACAAAGCCAGTTTTCCCAGCACCACTTACTGAAGAGGCTACCTTTCAGTGAAAATGTTTGACATCTTTATCAAGGTGGCTGACTATATCTTAAATTGTTTCTGCATCTTCTACTGTTCTGTTCCATTGATCCTTGGGTCTGCTTTTTTATTTGTTTGTTTGCTTGTTTGTTTTCTTCTAGTACCATGCAATCACAGTACTTCGTAGTGTAATTTCAAGTCAAGGACTGTGATGCTCCCTGCCTTTCCCCTGTTCCCCAGGTTGCCTTTGCTATTTGAAGTCTCTTCTGATTCCAAATTAATTTTAGTTTTTTTTAAATTCTGTGAGATATGCCATTGGAATTTTGATTGGAATTGCATTAAATCTGTAAAGAGTTTTGGAAGTATTGGGTCCTGACCTAGATCCCTGATCTCCCAAATGAATGTACAGTGGAGGTTTAAATAAAATGAGACAAATGTTATGATTTTAGGGCTCCAGGAGGGTCAAAACCCTTTAGCTGAGCTTGAGACTCCAAGGGCTGAGACAGACTTCTCTGGACCACCTACTTTATTAGGTCCAACAACAAGGGGTGAGGAAACTGAGGACAGTTCAGGCAATGAGCAGGATCTTGGGAGTCACTTCAAGGATGTCTCCAAGTAATGAATATGTCAATTTAGTAGAACTGTTTTATGAAGACATGGTAAAAGTGAGACAGTAGGAGTAATTCCTGCAGCTACAGTCTCTATCTACTTAATTGATGTTTGAGCCAAGTGTCTGCAGCTATGGCCTTATCTTGCTCTTTGAGTTATCTCTGACCTCACAGGCCACTACAGGCCTCAGCCAAGACCAGTGATTCATAGAGGTTCACTTACTGTGAATTAGCTCCTGTCACCAGGCAAGGGGCCGAGACCTACAATAGACTCACAGATAAACATAGAAAACCAATTAGTTAATTTTAAATCCTGCTCAGAGCTGCTTTGTAGTGGTCTCCAACATGGACATATAGACATTTTCATTGCATTGGTTCTTCCTACCCAAGAGCAAGAGATATCTTTCTATTTTCTGATTTCTTTGCTAATCTCCTTTTTCAGAGTATTGTAATTTTCAATGTAGAGGTTTTTTATGTCTTTCATTGGATTGATTCCTAAGTATTTCATTTTTGGATGCTATTGTGAAAGTGTCATTTCCCTAATTTCTGTCTCGGTGAGTATTTAAAATTTTTGTAAAGGAATGCTATAGATTTTTGAGTGTTGGCTTTGGATTCAGCTACCCTATTAAATTTGATTATTAAATCTAGTAGTCTTTTGGTAGAGTTTTTGAGGTCTTCTATGTAGAGTATGATGCCATTCATGAATAATGATTATTTAACTTCTTCCTTTCCTATGTACTTCTCTTAACAACTTGAGAAGGGCCAATCTGAACCTCATAGTGAGACCCTCTCTCAAAAAACAAAACAAAACAAAACAAAACAAAACACAACAAAACAAAACAAAACAAGAACACATGGCAGGAACAACTTACTATCATGGATTTCCTCATAATAACTTTTCTTGCTTTCTCCAGGCTATCCTTTTATCTTGCTTTTTGCTATTTTACTTGGCCCAGAATCACTCTAAAAACCAGTTTCTTCCTTACTCTTCTCTTTTACTTTTTTCCCCTTTTCACTTATAATTTTTCAAATAAACCTTACCACTGTTTTACGCTTACTTCATTCAGTTCTTTGTTCAGGATGAGAAGGACCTGGAATCTAACTCCAGAAGAATAGGTGAGCAACCCAAGATTCAGTAACTTTTAATTGGTAAGCCACTTTTAGAAGGAGTTACCAATACCATTTTGGCATAGCTAGAATATTCTGATAACAGAGGATTTTCTGATCTAAATCATTGTTAATAGTTTTAAAGTCGCAAATGGTTTTGCAATTGCTGTGATGAGAAATTCAGACCATAATTAGTTTCATGAGATTGCTTATCATGGTTCCAATATTTGAAAGGCAGATTATAGTAATAGTTGGTGACTTAATTATATTCCAATTCATTTTTTTCAGAAAAATTATGAACTCTTAAGGTATACTTCTTTCCACACAAATATGTTTTTTTAAATCTTCGAGGTTCTGAAGCTTTTTTGTGAGCAATATACCTTTGTCATTCTGCTAAAGCATATGGACACCGCTTAAGTTATCTATCTATTTATCAATTATCTCTATTTATGTCATATTGGGATTGAGCCCAAGGCCTTGTGCATGCTAGGCAAGTACTCTAGCACTGTTACATCCCACCCCTCTTTATTTTATTTTATATTATTTTATTTTTTAATTTTTGTACCAGGAATCAAACTCAGGACCTTGAACTTGCCAGGCAGGCACTGTGCTGCTGAGATATATCCTTAACCCTATTTTTCATTTTAATAAAAGGTTTCACTAAGTTGCCTAGGGTGTCTCAAAGTTGCAATCCTCCTGCCTCAGGTTCCTATATATCTGAGATTAGAGGTGTGCCCAACATCTATACATGTCAAAATAATTTGTTTTTAAATTTTTTCTTATTTTTTTGTGACAGTCTCACTATATATTTCAGAGTCTATGCATTTCAGTGTTTATCTATCTATCTATCTATCTATCTATCTATCATCTATCTATCTATCTATCTATCTATCTATCTATCTATCTATCTCACTATATATTTCAGGCATTTAACTCACAGCAATCCTTCTGCCTTAGTCTCCTAAGAAATGCTATCACAATACCCTTATGGAGACCTCTTACACATGGCTTTTCATGTCTTCAACAATAGACAATGACTTTAAAAAGGTTACATTCCAATACAACCATAAAAAGGTTGCATTCCAGGTTGAAACTCTAAGGCCAATTTATGGTCACAGCAGCTACAGCTGTAATGAGTGGCACCCAGGGCTTGAGATAAAACACAGAGTGGAAAAAAAAATCTAAAAACCCAAGCCCCCCACCATCATGCTTCAAGAGTGGCAGAAAAGCGACACTGGACATGAGCCTGCCCTGACCTGTGGCCACGACTGGGAACTGGTCCCATCTGCAACGAGAGGGCCACTGGAAGTGCACTGCTCTGCCCACCAGAAAGCGGGTAAGTCATCACTTTCCCCGCTCTCACAGGATAAGACACTGCCGCCTTGGACTCATCACCGGCTGACCTGCTCAGCATCGCCGCTGAAGAGGATTGATGATCTCACGCAGGTATTTCTTTCAGAGCCCTGAGTCTTGCTGGACATCTCAGGTAAAACCTTCTCTTTCCTTGTTGTCATGTAAGCCACCCATAAAGTTCTTCCTGAGTTTTAAGACTGATGTTCCAGGGCTGCAGTCTGTTGTGGGATATGACCTCTGCAGAAAGCCAATGTACATGACCTCTGTAGAAAAAGCCTACTCCCTGCAGATTCCAAACCCTTTCCTTACACACAGCTGTCCTATTATCCCAACCTGTCCTGTAGCTCTTTTTTATTTTTTTAAAAATGTTTAAAAAATTTATTTAAAGAGAAAAAAATCAAAACAGAAGAAAGGGGAGAAACAATACAGAATTTCCAAAAAATAAAGTTAGAAATCACTAGTTGATAAATTACATATTGTCTTCTTAGATCCAGTTGTTCAAGTTACAAAATTAAAGCATACAAAGAGAACATTCAAACAGTGAGGCTGCAGACAGTTCTGTTCAATGATCCAACAAGAACTTAGCAACATGGTTATCAATCCTACACACTTAAACATATGTGCAGTTATATCTTTTAGAGCACTTTCTTTTCCTCCTATTGCTTTTTAAAGTCCATTATCTGTTTAGTTATATCATGTTTCAGCTTGCTCAGTTCCTTACTGATCTGTTTTGTTGTTGTTATTTACTTTTTATTTTTATTTATTTATTTATTTTTAAAGTAGTAAAATACCACAGAACAAGACAGAGCAAAGCCAATTGAGACAGTGTAGTGAAATTGGTACAGAACTTCACAGCAGGTTACCGGGATAACAGTAGTAGGTATCATGTTATATTTTGTTTTCTTCACAATTGTTGTTCTTTCAATCAGGCATAGTAAAATCAAAGGAATTACAGAACATTATAGAACATCTCAAAACAGAATATTGAATAGAGCAATACCATTAATCAGAATAGAGTAAAACAGTGATAAAAAACATTTTCCTTCAAAGAGATGGTAGAAGGAAATCCCCCTTATTTGCTATATTGCATATGGTCAATCTCTCAAGAGATGCTCAGATCTCTGGCTCCCATTTGCTAATGGGGAGTGGGTGGATGTTTGAATCTCAGCCCATGTGTCAGTAGGCTCACAGCCACTTACCAGATTGGCAAGCTGGTTGGTTGCTTTCCCAGCACCCTAAGTTCCAACATGATTCAGATCTCAGGAGACACTGATGGTTCTCGCACTGTGGCGGCCACAGCTGGTCAGGCCATGGCCACTTACCAGGGCAGTGAGCTGATTGCTTCCCTCTTTTTGATAAAAATTCTACTCCAAAAACTTAATTTATATTATACTCTTTCCCTCTCCCCACAGGTCTCATACTCCTATCCCAACCTCATACACCACTGACTCAGCTCCTTCCCTCTCCTCCTCCCTCATCAACCCTACAGTCTGAGACACCTCCAATCCCACTCATGCCACCCACATTACTCCACTGCTAATTTACCTCAAACATCCCTCAGTCTTCCCTTCTGTTCCCCAATGCCCATTTGCCCCAAAACATCAACAGGGACTCAAACCTATTATTTGCCACTTTAATTAATGGATTTCTAAAAGTCACTCAGTTGCCTGATGACACCCATATTCTCCCTGTCCTCAAATCTAACAGCTCCTATCACCTAATCCAATATCCCAAAGCTATCATCAGTACAGTAACACCAATTCACCTGGTGGTGCCAAACCCTTACATTACACTGTCTCATATTCTTCCACATACCTCTCACTTTCCTGTATTAGACTTAAAAATACACTTTTCACTATTCCCTTCTATCCACAATGCCAAGACCTTTTCACATTTACATGGATGAATTCAGATACTTTTCAGTCCACTCAACTAACATAGACAGTGCTACCCCAGGAATTCAGAGACAGCCCTCACTTCTTTAGCCAAGCCTTAGCCAATGGTCTTGTAACTATAAATCTACAACCTGATACACTCATTCAATACATAGATGACTTCTACTCTGCTCCTCCTCCTGTGCCACAAAAACACAACACACAGCTGCCTTACTCAACTTTCTCTGTAGTAGAAGATTCAAGATCTCTCACTCCAAAGCTCAAATCACCTCACCAAAGGTCAAATACTTATGCCCCATGCTTACACTTACCACACAGTTCTTAACCTCTGACCATAAGACTCCTTTGTCACTTACAGACACTGATCACAAAACAATCAATATTATCCTTCTTAGACCTATCAAACTTTTTTCACCTCTGGACCCCCAACTTTGCTTCCTTAGCTCAGTACTATACCAAGCCTCTAAAGGGCCTCCTTACAAACCCCTAGACCCCACTATGCCAATTGACACTCTTCACAAAAGCTTGAGGAGGTCCTCCTTAGAGCCCCTGCACTTACACTTCCTAGTCCTACTATACCCTTTATTCTGTACACTACAACACATAAAGATAATGCAATGGGAGTATTGGGACATGGTAACAGACCTTCATTCCAGGCCATAGCCTACCTATCAAAACAGCTACAGTTAGAGGATGGCCTCCCTATCTTCAGGTGATAGCAGCAACAGCCATCTTGATACAAGAAGCCAAAAAGTTCATTTTAGGACAGTCTACTCACTACACCACATAGTCAATCTAATTTCTCACAAGACACTCCCAGCTCTAATTATCCTGTCACAGCTACAAGTACATCTAACTGTAATACAAGATGCCATTGTTACAGTCTCAAATAGCAACACCCTCAATCCAGCCACCCTATTGCCCACTCCTGCAACAGATACAGAGATAAGTCTTCTACATGACTGCACAGATATTCTCCAATTAACTCATACTTCCTTCCCACATACACATGATTCCCCTCTCTCTACTCCTCCCTCTAGCCCCTAAAAAACTCTAAACTCTCCCCAGGTCACCTACTTAGTTAAGCCCCTTTCAGCTTATGTACAGTAGACCATTTGTCTTACAAAACTTGCCTTCACCTTCTAATCTTCCTCCCTTAGCTGACTACATTCTGGTTCTCTAGTTCCTCCGACACCTTCTTCAACAATATGTAGATTTTTGCCTCTCTCAACCCTCTGAGGGACACACACCAGATCCTCCTTTACTTCCAGGAGACTTAATTTATATTAAAATTCCTAAGCCCACAGGTTCAACTTCAACTCTTCAACCTAAGTAAAATGGACCTCACCTAGTATACTGCACTCTCAACTGCAGTAAATGTAGAGGGATTCCCATGTTGGTTTCACATCACCCAGATGAAGAGATATCATCTGCTGCCTGGTAATCTTGATCCCAAACACACTAAAGGGACTTTATGGACCTCACATCCAATAGCTCCCACCCATTAACACAACACAAACACTAATGCTTTGCTGCCCTACCTGTTTTTGACCTATATATGGTTCTACACTTCTCTTCTTCCTCACAGGTGCTCTAAGACTCTACTCCAAAAAAATACACCATTCTTCAAAGGCTTAGAGTTATCATACTTTTCATATTAATAATCCTACTGTTTACATTCCTTGATTACCTTAGTCAACATGATAGGCTTCCTCCTCTACCTTAATCTATTCCTTCACCTTACCCTACAACACTCCAAAATGTTAATTCACTGCAAGATCAAATAAACTCACTGGCCACAGTAGTTCTCCAACAAGGAAGCACACTCAGTATTCTCACAGCAGTAAAAGGGGGATACAATGCCATGTTGGGAGAAGAATGCTACTTTGTCAACCAATCAGGTATAATCAAAGATCAGGCACAAAAACTAAAAAAATTAGCAGTTGATATACAAGGGAGGCAATATTTTCCAGGAGCCACCTCTTGATCTTCATGGTGGGATTCCCTAGGATTCTGGGCTCCCATTCTAATGCCCATTATGGATACCATAATTACCATAGTAACTTTTTTGCTTTTTGCTTCCTGTGCCTTTAGGCTCCTCTTGTGATTTATTCAAGCCAGAATACAGTGTTTACTACCAAAGAAATCCTACTACTGAGTGATATCACTACCTCACAAGTTCAGATGAAACAGATCCCTCAATCCCATTCTCTTCTACTTTAGGCCTCGATGATGCCCCCTCTCAGCAGGAAACAGCTAGAGAGACTCCACAGCATCCCCTAACACCAAAGAGATGGGAATATTAGATCCCCCATCTGAGAGACAGCACAATCATCATGGCAATGGTTCAAAGCTGTGCCATGATAACACACACCTCCTTCTTCCCAGGAGCCCCTATGGCTTCTCCCTCCCAAAAGTCTGCCAAAGCTCAGGAATGTAAAGGTTTACCCAATCCCCTGCACTCTCACAAAATAAATCAGCTCACACCAGCCACCAGAGCCCTTCTCCCATCAGAGCCTATATCAAGCAGAACCTGCCTTTTGTCTGTAGAGAGCTGCCACAGTCTTCTTTTTGGTGATTCCTTCCATGTCCTCCTCATTTGTTAAACTCTTTCCGTATCTATTTGCCTCTTCTTTTTAATATTCTGTGCTGCTCTACATTGAGGACAAATCACTCAATCAGATTCCTTTTTTGTTTCTTCTAACAAAGTGCAGGTAACTTAGAAACATATTCCTGATGGCCTGAGTAGAACAAAAGAACAGCCAGGAAAACAACTCAAATGGCTCTGTGTCACTGTTAGGATTTTAACAAGTTTTCTCTTAAAAATAGGTTTTAATGTCTACTGCTTTAAACAAAGTATCAAAGTTTTTACTATCAGTGTAAATGGAAGAGATATTGTTTCTTAAGTGATTTCATCCTGTTTAACTAGAGCCATCAAGTGGCTCAACCCCATCTCCCTAAGGAGTTAAAGGGTTTTAGGCTGGGGACAGAAATCCCTTAGTAAGGCTTTCTTCTATGCTTTTATGAAAAACGATGCCATCCTAGCATTGGATGAGGTGTCGGTCTCATAAATACTTAAATCTCACAAGGGATGTTTTATGGGCTCAAATTGGGTCATCCTAGCTTTGGATGAGATGTCTGTCTAGTAAATATTTAAGTCTCACAAGGGATGCTTTGTGGGCTCAATTGGGCCTTCTCCTGTGTGGGATATCCCACTTTAAGGAACTAAGATCTAGTTCTCTCTCTCCTGCCTCTGTCTCTCTCTTTCTATCTTTCTCTGTAGACCTTAAGATGAGCCAAGGGGAACTTCATAAACCACACCCTGCAGATTTCACCAACTTCACCACTAGGATATTTCCTTGATTAACAGGAAAGTTTTGATGCTCCATCCCTTCCAAGTGATTCAAGAACTCCACTAGAGACTAGTGCCCCAGAGGAACCCAATATTCCTCTGTTCCCTCATTATGCCCCATTATGATCCTCAGACAGCCTTAAGTGCCCCTGGGTATACACAGAAAAGTTTAAACTCCACAACATGAGCCTAAAGTGGAGCTTCTCTAATTCACATCTTGTTCTGCCCCTAAAAGAAGTCCTAGGAGTGGAAAGGATACTCAAGTTCTTGTCCCTTTTTCAAGTGCAGATATCCAGTAATGCAAAAATTGGCTAGATAAAACACCAGAGGACCTAGGTAAATTTGCAGATAGCTTTCAAACTTTGACCCTTGCTTTTAACTTATCATGATGAGATGTCTAGTTCATTTTGGCCACTTTCTGTAACCCAGATGAAAAAAAAAATTCTACAAGAGGCTAAGAACTATGTAGATGAGCAATATGCTTTAAAAGGAAAGTAAACCACCCTAGAAAGGCTATTATTCTCCCTTGAATGGAACCATAGTGGGACTATAATGCAATAAGGGATTAAAAATGATGTCTGATGTGATAGCTCCTTTTAGCATGGGGATAAAGTGATGTACTAAAAATCTGTTAATTATGATAAGGTGAGCAGGGTCATACAGGGTAAAGAGGAAAATTCAGCTGTCTTCCATAATAAATTAGCAGAAGTCATGTGTTGTAACCTAACTCAAGCACTGCCATTCTGTTCTGTATGTGCTTTGGTCCTTTGTCCTGAAATGAACTTTGTGCCTCCCAAGTATCCCCTGCACAGCCTCCAGCCTTTGTTTCCCATAAATTCCTCAGCACAACCCTCTAGGCAAACAACAAGATGTCCTGTTTCCTCAGGAATGCATAGATGTGCTGATGAGCTAATTTTTCCCCTAAAATGAGCCTGTTTCTCAGAACAACCTGCCTCTTGCCTTCCCAACCCCCTTTTGTGGTTTTTCCCTTTATAAGTCCCTCTAATCCTTAACCCAATTGCACAGCAGTGTAAGTTCCACCTGCACTCTGTCACTGGGTACCAGCCTAAATAAAGTGTTCCTTTTTCCTTCAAGACATCTTGGCCTTTTATCTTTTTTTCATAACTTTTGATCTTTGATTTTTGGGTTAGAACATCTGGGGGTGTGCCCAGGTTTAGCCCTAAGACCCCTCCTCAAATTTTTCTTTCTCTGGGTCAGTGCTCTGTAAGTATCTTCTATTTATGTGTTTGTGGGTTTTTGTTTGTTTGTTTGTTTGTTTTAATTTTGGCATGCATTTGGACTGCAGATAAACTGAGAGCTCCTTCTGCACTGGAGTGGGACACCCTCCAGGGGCTACTGCCCATCATTTGTAAATTTGGGGTTTTTACCCATTTGTGAATTTGGGGCATTTGCCCATTTGTAACTAAGTTGTTTGCTTCTGTTCCAGATCTTATGCTTCCTATTGGATTTAAGGGATTTGATAACTATTATTTCCATTTAGGTCACTTGAACATGTACAGAAAGGTGTTTCTGTGTGTTCTGTGTCTTCTGTGTCTTTTGTGGTGCCTTATTGTGTGTCTGTTTAACTGACCATTTCTTCCCAGCTACTATGGGACAAGGATCTTCAATTCCTTTGAGTCTAGTTCTTAATCATTTCATCTCTAACTTCTTTGAGTCTAGTTCTTAATCATTTTTGAGAATTTAAACAGAGAGCCCAAGGATATGGAGGATCTGTACACACTGGAAGACTCCGTGTACTTTGTTCTCTTGGAGTGGCCTCATGGAGCTCCAGAATGGCCAGAGATTGGCAGTTTTGATATGGCCACTGCAGAGGCAGTCTGAAGATATGTCTTCGGCCCTCCAACCCATCCTGACCAAATTTGGATTGATCTCATTTATGATTCCCCTTCCTGGTTAAAAAGGTTTCTTAAGGCTTCCAAGCAGCAGCCCAGCCATCCTCCGTAACTGGCCCCATTGAAAGTGAAACCAAGACCGGAGCCATGCCTGATTCTTCCAATCAAGGAGAAAGAGCCGCTGCCACCCCCTT
>PVLA01008549.1:0-87147 GCA_004027455.1 Hydrochoerus hydrochaeris | reverse complement strand
TGTGAGTAGAGATTTTCAAAGTAGGTATTCATGATCTTTTGAATTTCCATGGGATCTGTAGTAATTTCTCCCTTTTCAGTTCTTATTGCATGAATTTGGGTTTTTTCTTTCTTTCTCTTGATAAGGTTAGCTAGGGGTTTGTCAATTTTGTTGATTCTCTTAAAAAACCAGCTTTTTGATTCATTAATTCTTTGTATTTTTTTAGTTTCAATTGCATTGATTTCTGTTCTTATCTTTACAATTTCCTCTCTTCTATGAGCTTTGGGTTTAGCTTGCTCTTCTTTTTCTAGAAGCTTGAGATGGAGCATTAGGTTGTTTATTTGTGCTCGTTCTGTTTTCTTGCTATAACAATTTATTGCTATATATTTCCCTCTTAAGACTGCTTTCATTGCATCCCACCAATTACAGTATGTTATTTCTATATTTTCATTGAATTGTAGGTGTTGCTTTATTTCTTCTTTAATTTCATCTGTTCAAAAGGCTGTTATTTAATTTCCATGCATTTATGCAGGTTTTACAATTTCTTTTGCCATTAATTTCCAATTTCAGTGCACTACGGTCAGATATTATGCATGGTATGATTTCAATACCTTTGCATTTACTTACGAATGTTTTATGGGATAATATATGGTCTATTTTGGAAAATGTCCCATGTGCAGTTGAGAAGAATGTGTATTCTGATGTGGTTGGGTGGAATACTCTGTAAACGTCTACTAAATCCAATTGCTCACAGGTATGTTTCAGTTCTGTTACTTCTTTGCTGACTTTGTCTATTTGATCTATGTCTGTGTGACAGTGGGCTGTTAAGATCTCCTGTTATAATTGTGTTCTTGTATATTTGGTTTTTCATATCCATTAGTATCTGTCTTACATAGTTGGGTGCTCCTGTATTTGGTGCATATATAATTGTTAGTTCTTCCTCTTGAATTTTTCCACTAACAAGTATGTAATGACCTTCTCTATCTCTTTTAATCATTTTAGGTTTGAAGTTCACGTTGTCTGAAAATAGAATAGCTACCCCTGCTTTTTTCTGTGTTCCTGTTGCATGGAATACTGTTTTCCATCCTTTGACTTTTAATCTATGAGTTTCCTTTTGGGTCAGATGTGTTTCTTGTATACAGCATATTGTGGGGTCCTGTTTCTTGATCCATTTTGTCCATCTATTTCTTTTTATAGGTGAATTGAGGCCATTTATATTTATGGATATCACTGATACGTACTGGCTCGACTTTGCCATGTTATGTTCCAGTTGTTTCTTTCTGCTTTTCCCATTATTTAATTGCTTGTACCTGGTGGTTTCTTTCTGTTGTTGTTTTAGCGATTGTGGTCATTTTTATCTCTGTCTAGTATGTGTTTCAGTACTCTTTCTAGGGTTGGTTTGGTGGACATGAATTTCTAAAGTTGTTCTTTGTCCTGGAAGTATCTTGTTTCTTCATTAAATTTGAATGAAAGTTTTGCTAGGTACATCAGTCTGGGTTGAAGGTTGTTTTCTTTCAGGGCTTGAAATACCTCACTCCAAGCTCTTCTTGACTTGAGGGTTTGTGCTTTGATCTCTGAAATAACTTTTTTTTGTTTCTTTGGAGTGGTAGTTCAAAGCTTTTTCTTTTCTTTCTTTTTTTTTTTTTTTTCACTCTGTGTTCTTATTTTTTGAGTTTCTGATTCCGGATAGCTTTTCATATCACATATTCTTCTTTTAAGTATAGAGTAGTATTAGCTTTTTTGTTACTGTGACCAAATACCTGCAAAGAACAATTTATAGAAGGATAGATTTACTTTGACTCAGATTCAGAGTTTCTAGCCCATGGTTGGCCGGTTTCATTGTTTCTGGACTTGTGGTAAAACGGAGTATCATAATGAGAGAGTATGGCAGAGAAAAACTGCTCACGTCATGGCAGGTAGGAAGCAGAGAGAAAAGAAAAAAATCAGAGAAGGAGGAGCTTGCAAACCAGATACAGCCTCAAAGGTTATGACCCCATTTGATCTACTCTTTCAACTAGGTTATACCTCCCAGTTTCCATCACTTCCCTTTGATAGATAGCATCACATTATGATCTCATCAGGGGAGCTGATAAAGTTGGAGCACTCATGTCCCTATCCAGTCATTTTGCAGAAGGTCTATCACTTGGCAACTAAGCATTTTTAAGTATATGAGCTTTGTTGGGCAGAGGAGGGTAGGCTGCATTTGAAGTCCAAACCTTAACAGTAGTCATGTACTGTTTGATCCTAGGGAGATATTCTGAGAAATGTGTTGTTGGAGATTTTTAGTGCAAACAAAATGACTATGATGTTACTGGGTGATATGATATAAGGATCCACTGCCATATATGCAGTTTGTTGGTGGTCAAAATTGTGTTAGTGCATGGTAATATTTAATTACATTTGGGGTGTTTTTCTTCTGATTTTTAAATAATTGGATAGATTTACTACTGTTTTTTTGTAGATTCAGGGTGATGTCGTTTTCTCTTGTTCACTGGAACTCTTTTCTTTCTGTGCAGAGTAGCCAGCTTTTAAAGAGAAAGCAGGCAAGGGAATGGTTTTTATTCTAGTTTTTTTCAAGCTTCTGTTTCAGAATTTCCCTTGTTCTGCTTTCTTGTTAGTCAGATGAGCTCAGTTTTTCTTCTTTCCTATGCAAGGATTTGAATCTTCCTATGGTCTGCAATCAGCATACTCTTCCTTTTGAAGAGAGAATTTTGCCATACTCTTGTGCTGATGGCCCATCTCATTTTCTCTGTTGTTATGATCAAACTTACATCTTATGACCACGGTTCTGTTGTCATCTGCCAGCTTTGTTATTAAGGTCATCTAAAATCTGTTAGAAACTTTTCTCATTTAAGACTGGGAATTTAGGTTACCAGTAGTGTACTTGCCTGACATTTGTAAGCTCCTGAGTTTGACCCCAGTACCACACAAACATACGCACTCAATCATTCAGTAAATCACTAACTCATTTATTAAATTAAAATATTAAATGCTCATCAAAGATGTACTTTGATAACTGGGGAATACATGAAAATGTTTTGTACATAGAGAAAAGTGAAATATGTTAAAATAATGTCTTCAAATGAAAAATGTCACCATTTAGCTCAGATTCTTGTACCCATATCTGTAGGTCATAACATTGATTTTTCATTTCTACTTTTAATTCCTTCTCTGTAAGTTCAACAATAGTTAATGCTGAAACCAGAGCCTTGAAATATGATTCTCTTAAAGCTAATTGCTTGTTTCCTGCTATCCATAAAAAACTGCCCATATGTCCCAAGATTATGAACTACTACATACAGAGGCATGACCTGTTTCATCACTTTCTGAAACTAGCAGGTGAGCTGTTAGCAAGGATATAAAAAAGTTTAGGCTTGTATAATACTAGAAATTACTCCTTCAAGGGCTAGATTCCTAGATTCTTAATACTGCTTGTGTGTGTTTTATATGTAACTCTCAGTTTTCTACTTACCTCAAAAGTTTTTGCTGCTAATAGTTTTTAATTTAAATTGCAGTATTATTAAATTACAGTATTATATTTAATTTTAATTTAAATTACAGTATGGAAAACTATATTTTAGTATAGATTTGGGATCCTGTCCTCTACAGAAAAGCATATTTCTCTGTGATACTGAAAGCTTGAAAACTCAAATCCCAGTTCTTTTCTAAACTATTTTGCTTTTGTTGAATGCTTCTGGGCCTTTGTTCATTTTAAACATGTTTCTCATGTAGATTATTTTTTCTTTTGCCTTGCTAAACCCTTAGTGATCCTAAGTCTCAGATGAGAATTTACTTTCTTTGGACATGTTTCTCTATCCTCCCCAAGCATGTAGTTTGACTAATTGAGAAGAGATAGGCTTATCAAGTTCAAATATGATTGCATGCCTCAATTTCTCCTTTGCTTGGTAGGTTCCTTAGTAACAAAAACTGTGCTCATTCATTCTTAATCTGGTATCTAACAAAACTGTTGAAAAAGACTATTAATAAATTTTTTTTTAAATTAGTATTTTTCAGTGTATTCAACCATTCTTTGTTTTATTCTAATGTACTCTATCTTGAGAACATTTATGTTTTGGGTTGATAAATATATGCAGTATTTATAAAGTTTAAATGGAGCTTAAACACAAGATATATTTGTTGAATCAAACTGATCACTAAATGGAAAGTGAAATTGACAGAGAAATTGAGGGCAGTAGGGGAAAGATGAATCTTATCAACCATAATTCTAGATAGGTAAAGAATAAGGGCTGTGAAGGAGTCTAATAATGGAGATAATGAAAAAGTTAAGGAACTGGAGCTTTACATTCATGAGGTTGAGAATGTACATGAGCTCAGGAATAGGAAACAGAAGTTCAGGAGAGGTCCAAGATCTTAAGGATCAGAAGGCATAAAACGTATGCTGCTGTTGGGTAGTATTAAGAATTTTGTTGTAATGCTGAAGATGGATTCTTGGGAGAGTTGCAGTGCTAAGATGATAGATTGGGCTCTGGGAAGAGACATGTTTGTCAAGCTCCTAGAAAACAACAACAGGAAAAAAAACTTTATTTTATAGGTGATAGGCAGCCTGAATTCCTTTACTCTAGTATGATGTAAAAACAGTGACCTTGCTTTGTGTCAGGTATCGGGGATGAGTGGTAGATGCAAAAGAGTCAAAATTCTTGTTTAGTCCAGAAGCATAAGAAGGCATCAGTCAGTGATTGTGAAAACAAGTATAAACCTACAAGTCTGAATATCTCCTTACATTGGAGAGATATATGAATCTGAGAACTGATAAAGGAATTTTTTAAAAAGATAGGGTGGTTAAGTTTCATTTCTGAAGTGACCTTTTTAACTTGGACTCAAAGGTCTTATTATCTAGAGGTAGGTGATTGATTATTCTGGAGGTTGTGGAGGGTGACAGATAGAAGGAATAGCAGTTCATTTTACTAGTATTTAATGATTTATAAATCTTTTGAAAGCTATACATGTTGAATTCTGTTGCAGATGAAACCCTATCAAAACACATCAGCTGAGTAGTTTGAATATATCAGAGTTCTTCAAAAACTTTGGCTATGACTGACAATAAAAGATGATATATATTATACATATATATAACTAAAGTGTTTATAAAACAATATTTTGCCTTTCTATATTCCGAACCTTTTAGTTTTTGTTCTTTTGTTTAAGAATTGCTCTAATGTATTAATGGGTAGTAATCTGTAGTTTGAAAAGACATGGGATTAAGTGACCTGTTCGGTCACTTTCTGCCTTGTCATTTTATGTTTATAAAATTACCAGTATTTGCAGTCTTTATCTTCATTGGATAATGAAGTGGTGGTTGTTTGAGATAGTCTCACTTTTTAAAGTCTGATTATTGGAATGCATTGAGTACATTAATAGTCTTTGTTCATTCTTAAAACTAAGTATGTTTTGAAAATTTTGTAGTACACTATCATATCATATAGAGGTGTTTTTACTATATACCCATACTTTTGTTTGAGACAGGTTTAAGTTTTTCAGCTGGCCTTGAACTTGCAGTCTAAGTTTTCTAGGCTGCTCTGTAACTTGTGACCCTCCTGCCTCAGCCTCCTGAGAGTGCCACTATACCTGGTTCAGAAATCTTTGATTTAGATGTAATAAATCTTTTTTTCTCCTCTTGCTTATACTTACTGTTCCTATAGCAGAAAGAGATTTTTTTCCCCTTGTTTGCTTTTGTGATTTTTACCTTACTCATTTATATACATACTGTATTTGGAATTCCCCACCTCTTTGAATAGGCACTTTCTTTGATTTTTCTTCGTATCTTGAGCAGTTTGGTTATTGCCCATTAAAACAGTGGTGCTATCTGTTATCTCAAGTGCCTACATAAACATAGGTCTGTTTGGAGCTTTCTTGTTACATTGATTTATTTGAGATTAGCGTAACTAGTGATAGAGTTAGATATGGCTATGCTACTTACTGGCAAAGTGATCTTGAACAAATTATTTAACCTGTCTGTGCCTCAGTTTTCAGCTTCCTTATCTAGATAATGGGGATGGTGCTATTTATGAGGATTAAAAAATAAAGTTTTTAAAGTGTTTATTATACACTAGTAATTGTTGTATGGTTAAATATATAAATGCAAACTTTATTTTAATACAGTTTTTATTTCTATGGCTTGATCAATATAATTTACGGAAGGCTTTATGCCACATTTTATGCTTCTTTTTAAGTTACTTAGATATTCTTGGACTTGTTTTTCCATTTACATTTGAGAGCATTTTCTTGAAACACTTGTGCTTTCCATATTTAAATTAATCTAACAGAATGTCAAAGAGGTGCTGACTGATTATTTTGGGGGAAGCAAGTATGACTTGATTGGATCTGAGAAAACATTGCTTGAAAGAGTCTCACTGGCTGTCCTTGCTTACTGTTTTTTTGTTTATAGCATAAAAAGCTTGTTTCTCCACTTGCATTGTATTTCTGTTCTTTCACTGCTGTTTCTATATCCTCTGTCTGCTTTTTAAGAATAAGTAACAGACTGTCATGAAATTAATAAAATCCTTTTGTAATCTTTGATACCACCCTCCTCCATCTTACCTACTTTAAAGTTGTTTTAATCTGTTTTTGCATATAATGGGCATTCAGTTTAATTTATTAGTACCTTGTTGTATGAAAGCTTTTCTCCAGTTATTACACTGATACTTTTTGAATGATTTTTTTATATACTCTAATGACTTGAATGATGGTAAAATAGCTAATTCTGTAGAGCTTCAAAACATATATTAGTGTAACATAGAATTAAAGATTTTGATTTTAGATAGATGATTGATAGGGAGGTGAAGAGAGATAGTCTGGGTTCATACCTGTTTTGTTACTTAGGACTGTGTGACCTTCAGTGGATTACTTTATACCTTGGTTTCTTTATGTGTAAAGTGTTTTGCATAGACAAATATATAGCAGAAATTCAGTAAAATCCTTATTTATTCATTAATTTAATATGTATTAAGCAGTAGAAGGCACTAGAGATATAAAAGTTAAAATGAACAAAAATCATTGTCTTCTTGGAGCTTACTTGATTGTTGGCAGGAAGAGGACAATAAATAAATGAAATCTTTAGTATGTCGGGTGTTAGCTAAGTGGTATGGAGAAAAATAAACAGGAGAGGGCTGCTGTTGAACCAGAAGTGTTCTTAAGAAGTGATGGAAGGGTTGAGACTAAGAAATTTCAAAAGCAAGACACAGTATTTGGGAAAAATAAGGAAGCATTGTGATAAAGGATAGGACCTAACTCCCTTATGAAGCTTACTGTAAAGGAGATCTTGGGGAATGACATAACCTGATTTATCTTCCAAAGAAAAAAGGTGCTATATTGGGTATGGGCCATAGTGGGCCAGTGGAGTAAGAAAAACATTTAGGAGACTGTTGGAGTAAGTTGTGGAAGTGATGAAGTGACACACCTGGATGTATTTTATAGGAACTTTTTGTTTAAACTTAGTTTAAAAATAGTGCCTGCACTGATTTGCAACACAATTTCTTGAACATAGTCTTATCTTCTTTTAGTGATTCAGAAGATTGTACTATTAAAGTTTTAAATATATAAATACAGAAGATACTTAAAATCCGTAATACAAGTTTCCTGTGACTTGCATATTTTTCTTTACTCTGTGACTTGCATATTTTTCTTAAGGTGACAGTTTAGCAAACAAGAATCAATTTTGTTATAACTGAACTTTTAAATTCTAGTTTATTACTGTGCTTGTGTTTAATATTTTAAAAATTCTACTCACTGAAATGTGACAGTCTAGTATAAGGTAATATTATCATTATGAAACACAGATATTAAAGGAGAGTGATAAAAATAGTTTCATCAGAGAAACTGCCTGTAATTGCGTGAAGGAACTAGTTATAATTGATTCTTACCATTATTTCACAAACTAACTTTTAAATGGAATTATGGGTTGAATTTATATTATCAAAACAACTTATGTTGCCTACTTTACATTTTCCAGGAACATCATTTACAGCGAGCTATTTCAGCACAGCAAGTGTTTAGAGAAAAAAAAGAGAGCATGGTCATTCCTGTTCCTGAGGCAGAGAGCAACGTCAACTATTACAATCGCTTGTACAAAGGAGAATTTAAACAGCCCAAACAGTTCATTCATATTCAGCGTAAGTTTATTTAATTCATTGTTTTCTGTTTGTAATTTAAATTTACCAACCAGTGAAAATCTTTGCTTTTGCCCAGAGATTTTAATTTTTGTTTATACATACTAATAGAAATATTAAGTGTTACAGATTAAAATTCATCTATGCTTACATGTGAATTTAGAGATCATTTTGAGTTTTATTAGCAGTTGGAAGGAACATTTGATGTTTATACAATGTATGATTTTATATTGGTATTTGTACTTTATATTTAGCTGAAAAGTATTGGGTTGCCGTACCCAAAGTAGATTTTTTTTAAAGCCCAGTGGTCAATTATTGGTCAGGAGTGGCTAAAGAGTTAAGTTTAATCTTCTGAAAAATTTTAAAATTAGATCTTACGCTTCTACTTTCAAAAGTTTTTATAGAATTCTAAAATTCTGCCTCCTTTATACTCTTAATTCCTTTCTATTGTTACTATTTAAGTGATTACCATCTGTAATCTTAAAACTATCTCAATAATTTCCTAACTGTAGTATTTGCAGCCTTCTATCTCTTGTCCTTACTTTTTTCTTCTTATGGTCTCCAGGACCATAAGAGGTCTTTATGTACCTCTCATGTACCATAGCGGTCTTCCTAAATTGTCAGTGTAATCAAGTTGTACTCTTGATCAAAATTCTACTGTTGTTTATTATATAGTAGGAGTTTTCAGCTGAGTCTGCCACATATATTAGTGTCTTGGTATTTTATCAGATTTAGGTAGTGTGTTTAAAAGTTTCCAGTGTTCTATTTCATATCTACCTGAAGTACTTAGCTGACTGAGAATCTCTGAATGTTCAAAATAGTGATGCATATTTTTAAAAATTCCTCAGGTAAATATCACTGGATTTAATATTGGTGTTAAATTGACTGTTTTCATTGATTTTAATGTATACTTTTCCTTGCTCATCTTTGAAATTAGATTGCATCTTAAATTGCTGTGGTTCATGATTGAAGCCTTATTCTTCCAAAGTCTATTACATTTGTTTTTGAACCACAGTATTAGCTTTAATTCATGCTGCAGACCTGCTCAGAGTTCAGTTCTCAGGGCAAGATGTTTTTTCCTTCCTCCTCTAGCCCTTGGACTAGTTGAGAAGTGCAAAGTTTTTAATGTCTGTTTTTTACAAAGTCTGTTTTTTTTCTCTATCTTGCACTGAAGATGTATTTCTTATTAAACTTGTTAATATTAAGACTCAAAGCTTTTTTCTTTTTATGATACATATATTAAAGGTACACCTTATAATTGATGGCAGTTTAGATTTGATGTCATTAAATAATAATTAGATTTTCTAGTATGACTGTATGGTTCTTTATGATTTGTTAACTGCCTGTAACTTCATTTTCTGTTGCTTTTTACCTTGCTCTGGACCATAGGGACTACTGAAAATTACCCACATTCACCTTGTTTCACATTTCACACTTTCTTGCATATACTGTTTTAACTCTTTTTTTCCCTTTCTATAACTCATTTTAGACCTGGGTCCCTTATTAAGCTTTCTATAACTTCATCTACCTCTTATCTTTGCTTATCATAGCATCTTATATAGAAAATTCACCATACTTTATTGTAATGATTTATAACTATCCTTTCTTTTAGACTGCAAGGTCAGGAGCAGGAACTGTTTTATTTTCTTTTGTATCTTTTAAATGTTTGATTTATAGATGCTCAAAGAATGCTATGTTTATTGACTGACTAAATTGAGGAAATGGCTATTCAGAAGGTGAATTTTAAGCATTTCTTCTAGCCAAAGTATCAGTTGTTCTGTACTTTAGAGCTTGTAGGCCAATCTGGGCTACAAAGTGAGCTCAAGGCCAGCCTGAACTGCATAGTGAAACACTGCCTTAGACTAAAATAAATAGATATCAGGACTATTTATAAAAATCATTCTGGGAAACTTAGGGAAAATTGATCAGACCATTTCCTTTTTTATCCTGTTATTCCTTTATTGTAAAATGGAATTAAAGAATAATAAAATGTTTTAACTATTGCATTTTTTCTTTTAGTTTGTAAGTATATGCTGTATATTATATTATACAATGTGACACTCTACACATAGCTTTGTTTTGGTTTGGTCTGGTTTGACTTTAGTTTTGTGAAGCAAGGACTTGCTGTGTAGTTGAGACTGTCCTTGAACTCATTGTGTAGTCTAGGTGGGTCTCAAGCTAAAGGCAGTCCTCCTGTCTCAGCCTCCCGAGCAGTGGGGTTACAGATGTGTGCCACCATGCTCAGTTTGTATATAGTTTTTAATTCTGATTTTCCTATTTCAGATTTCTTAGGTTTTTATAGTAAGTCACTTTAAGTGTATATATAAATTTCCATCACATTGATATCTCGTAGTTTGCTCAGTTACATGCCAATTATTAGAGTCAAGGTTATATGTGACTATTTTAAACTCATATTTTTATTGAGTTTTAAGTGAAAATTTTTCAAAATTTTTTTTTGAACATTTAAAAATATTTCTCCCCAACCCTGTACATATAAGGAATTTTGGAAAATAGCACTCAAGATTTGTCCCTTCTTTTAGTGGAAAATTTGAAAGACTCTCACTTTGCCTGGCTAGGAAAAAATAAAATAAAATAAATTGCCACTATGTGGTGACTTTGTTTGGTCTTGTGGTATTGTTTGCCTGGGCTTTGGCAGAAGGCTCCTTAGTTTTGGTATTTCCTAGTCTATCATCAGAATGGCAGTTCTTGTGACTGCAGTGTTTCAGCAGCTCTGTTGCTTACAGAGTAAAGTTTTAGCATCTTTTTATAGTACATAAGGGCTTCCTTCCTTATGCCTCTCCAGCCATTTGCCTTGAATGTTCTTCCACTGTGACCCCAGTTTTATTGAAATGAACTGTTTAAGGACCTTTTCCCTCCTCTGTATTTAAGTTACTTAGTAGTAGGCACTCTATCTCATTCACTTTGGTACATATTTTATTATCCAGTACAGTCTTGACAATAGTCTCTCTTTTTTTGTTTATTTATTTATTGATAATAGTCTTGATACACATTTTCTTTTTCTGATTTCTCTAACCCTTCATGCTTTAAGCTACAATAATAGTAAACTTTTTGCAACTTTTTTGACTGGTTTCTTATTTTCTGATGCCTTCATATAATCCTATACTTCCCACTTGATAAGTATATTTTACCTCCAGGATTACTTTAGGAGCCTTTTCTTGATTCCTCTAATCAGAATTCTTAGCACCACTTGCCTCAAAGCCTCCTGTGTCACGTGTACACCTCATTGTGGCAAACCTACCTTCCATTTTGATCATTTGCCTTCTGTTGCCTCACTAAGATATGAAGCTCATTGAAAGGAGAGCTGAGACTTTTAAAAATCTTTGACTATCACTGCTTAACACAGTATTTGCCATATGATTACATATGCAATTAAATATTTACAGAATAAGTAAATGAGTTGATGATTGAAAGTAAAACATACACATTGTAGCATTTTTAAAAACTAATCTTATGGGGCTTAAAATTATACACAGATTATTTTATACAATCAGATTTAGAGACCTGCTGTGTGACATCCAAGTTAGAAATTAAAAAGAGAGTTCTCTTATTGATCAGCAATGTCATTTATTTTATATTACTTTATTTTAGTCTGAGGCAGTATTTCACTATGCAGTTCAGGCTAGTCTTGAGCTTACTTTGTAGCCCAGATTGGTCTCAAATTTACAGTGATCTTCCTGCCTCAGCCTCCCAAGCACTGGGATTATAGGACTGAGGTACCACAATGTCATTTTAAAGCAAAAGAGTTGTGAGTAGAATGGCTCCAGTCTTGTATGCATATAAAGTAAACATTTTATTTCATTTTGTCCCTTTAAGTACTAGTTTTCTATAGTCACCATATTGGTACTCTGGGGAACTTAATTACAACACATTGGATAACTTAAACCCATGTTTTTAAAAACATGAAAGCATTTTGGTACATCATTTAGGCTGATTTTACAGTGGTTATTTGTATATTGCATGCAGAAAATGCTACCTCTGTTTTACTTAGTTTTTTTATACACATTTATTTTGGATATGTCAACCCAAATACTACAATTCTTTTATTGCTTTTGGAGTTCAATAACTTCATTAAATTCAGGGTCCACATTTTTCTTAAGGAAAAAAGGACTTTGTTTACTTTCAGTAAATTATTTAATCTCCTATTACCCTTCTTATTTAATGAGATAATGTTTTAAAGTTGACATTAAATATCAGAATTTTAAAACAAGAAGGAATTGAGGTATTGTTTCATAAGGTTAACTTGTGTCCTGTTTTGAAACCAATTAAATGGTTCTTGGAAGCAAGACTTCCTTCCTTGATTTGAAATAAAAGTTTGTTTTCCTCTTTTCACTCCCTTACACCTGCAAACCCAGATTAGTAGACCACCACACCTGCTGGACTAAAAGGAGTGTTCAGGAGAAAAGGACAGCTGGGATAACTCCTTATTACCCAACAGGAGAAAGGGATTTACATTATTTGTGTCTGCTTCTAAGATCAGAAGCCCAAATAATGAATGTTGTATTGCACAGTAACACCTCTTGGTGAAAAGGATACATTCCAGCAACAACATTTTCTGTTAAAAATGTCACTGGGTGCGTATAAGAAAAAAATTAAGCACAAATCCCATGAAATGATATTACACATTCAAATTATGAGTTGTGGAAAAATAGTGCCACAAAAGTAGGTTTTATCATATTTGTGGAGTGCATGTTCCAGGTAGAGATGAATAGAGGTGTGACTAAGAGGACAGTGAACAAGGCCAGACCCCATTCAAATAAACTAGCTCTAAGGATCTTCTCTCCTCAAATTGCATGGAACCTGTCACCAAATTCTGTATTTGGAAGAGCTGTGAGGGTGGCATGGATGGTTGCAGTGATAGAACATTATTTGGATAGCGGCTAATCCACAAAGATGGGCCCCCAAACCTCAGAAGGTAGTATATAATGAAGAAATGTCAGGCATTTTGACGAATAGTGAGGTTATCATTTAGTAGTCTGAAGTAGAAAGTCTTGAGTTCAAGGAAACTGCCCCTTTGATTCATGTGCATTTTTCTATGTTGAGTGCTCCACAAAGAAATAAGTGAGGGATGGTTTGTAGCGACTAAATAAACCACAGCACACAAGATTAAAGACTGGTTAAAAAATAAGGGAGAAAGTAAAGGCACAGTGATGAGGTATATTTGATGAATCACAATATGTATTTTAGATGAAATACAATAAGCAAGGCATAGAAGCAAGATTGGTCTCACAGTGCATGTTTTGTGGAATGAAAGCACAGAAAACACACCCATGAGGCCTCTGAAGAAGACACTATAATGTAACTCAGCACACTTACTTGTGCTAGTAGATGTTATGAAAAATAGTTTTGAGCATATTTACCTAGCGACTGCATTTCCATGAAAATTCTCCAGTCATGCCACACTTATCCAAGAGTAGGCACCTTTTAGCATCTGTTTTCCACAAAAGACTAAAGGAAATTTGCCTTATGTTTTCTCAGTAATATTCTATGGGTGCCTGCCTATAAAATGTTCTCTTGTATGCTTATTTCCTGAAAATTTTAAAAGACTAAACTTTTCCTTGCACAGTTACAAATAAAAGACAGTAAAATAGCTGACATTTACTGACCTTTCTGTCCATGTTCTGTTAGTATTTTGTGTACAAGGCCAGTTCTTCAAAAGAATGTTATGAGGCATTTCCCCACCCCCCCACCATCCCATCTGGGGATTGAATCCAGGGCCTTCACAGTAGATTTTAAATTTTTTTAGAGACAGCGTCTTAAGTTGCCTAGACAGTGCTTGAATATACAATCCTCCAGCTTCCCACAATTCTGGGATTATAGGCTGAGACAGCCAATATATTTAACCCTCATTTTAAAATTAAAAATTAAATAAATAAATGAATAAACTGAAGATTCCACGAAGAGCACAAGTTTGCAGCTAAACAAATGCGAGAGTCAGAATTAGAATCCACACTATCTAACTTCACAGTGTGCCTTTTTAACCTTATTGTACTGCCTCTTGGTCATGGTTTGTTAGTATAAGTTGCAGATACTGATACACATTAAACATAGATATTTAATGCCATTCCAAAGGGTTTAGAAATAGGCTCAACAATGGAGGAATAAAGAACTTTGTCTTTTATGAATGGATTAGTAAATTGTAGGGCAAGGAATAAGTTGCCTATTCATAGAAAAGTCAGACACGCACAACTCTTCTCTTTTGGCCTACTGGGGTTTAGTGAGTAGAAAAGCACTGTCTTAGTTACTTTCCTC
Organism: Hydrochoerus hydrochaeris; assembly: GCA_004027455.1. Lineage (NCBI taxonomy): Eukaryota > Metazoa > Chordata > Mammalia > Rodentia > Hydrochaeridae > Hydrochoerus > Hydrochoerus hydrochaeris. Next base: position 72,772 of record PVLA01008549.1, on the reverse strand, counting down.
TCCTTGTTGAGACAAAATACCTAATGCCCAAAGTGAAGCAAGGGAAGGTTTATTTCTTACAGTTTTGGGGGCTCAGTTGGCTCCAAGGCAAGATGGCATGGTGGGGCAGCCATTCATGGCCACCACAAACAGCAAGAGCAAACAGAGCAAAAGAGAAAAGACATGCCCTCTTCTCCCCACTCTCCTTACACTTTATGCTGACTCCACCCCTGGGTGGGTGCAGCACTTACACCACCAGTCCCAGTGCCAGACAGCAAACCAATCACAAAACACCAGACTCCCTGGTGTCCATGATTGCATGAGGCCTGGGGGCACCATCTGAACATAAACCATAACAAGCACTATGCATGGGTAGAAGGGGAGATGCCAGGTAGAGGGAAACACTTGAAGAAAAGGGAACCATGAAGATAATAAAAATAAGCACTTCACATTTTGCTGTCCCTCTTAGAGAAGTGACAGCTCTATTAAAAATAATAAAAAGAGGTAAAATTTGCCTTTTGAGAAAGCATATGTTCAAAAGAGCTTTTTAAGTTTTGCAAATCAAAGACATCGGAGGGAAAACCACTGTGAAAATTATATAGACTGAGCCAAACATTGCTGCAGTTCCAACACACGGACACATATGCTGCTTACACATGCATACACACATGCACACATACAAGTAAGAGTCTTAGCCAAATGTTTGGGCTTTAGTATCTAACCAAGCAGAGAGAGAAAATAACTTCTGATAGCTTTAGGGTTGCTCCAGATCCATCCTATCATCCATAATAATCACATAGTCCTCATAAAAGAGGCTCAAGTTAGGGAAGGGCTGTGTCCAAGTAATAATCTCTTGAGTCTTAAACTAAACCCTGTGTTTGCCAAGTGTAGTTTGCTTTGAATGTAGTGAATTAGACTGTATAGCACCTTAGTCAAGTGGACTTTATTCATCTGTTTAAATGATGGTTACTGTACCTCTTAAGGTTTCTGAAGAGGCTAAAATGGATAATAGGAGTGCTGTAAAGGATGAGAAAATTAAAACGTAGCCTATTGTGATGTTGCTTTTTAAATAACTCACAATACTTCAGTGATTAAATAACTGGTTCCTCACTGACATTCTTCTTATCAATAAAGTAATCAAAATTATAGGAATACAGTCTCTTCCCTTCCATGGAGTTGACTAAGGCTTCTTATATTGCCCCACTCAAACTAAACTTCTTTCGGAAATAGTTCTTTGTTATTACTGACTTAAGAATCTCCAAGAAAGTAGGGTGGTTTGGGTTTTTTTGGAAGGCTATTTTTATACTCTAATTATAATAAAAAGCAAAATGTTAATTGCAGGAAAAAATCCATCTTCCAAAGATAATTCAGATAAAGTTGTATTTTCTTCCTTTTATTACAAATATGCATTATAGCTGAGTTCAGTGGTACATGCCTGTAATCCAGCCCTCAGAAGGTGGAGATAGGAGGATCACAGAGAGTTTGAGGCCAGCCTGGACTACATAGTGAGACTCTTGGTCAAAATAACAGACAAACAAAAAACTCCAAATATCCACTGTATTTTACATATGTGTGTGTGTTTATAGGTTTCAGTTTTTGACTATTTAAGATGCTGTTTTTTCAGGTAATGATAATACTTTTTTAAAGCTATAAAATATGAGGAATTAGTTTTATATCTTTCAGTAGTCAGCAGGGATCCATATCAAGGCTATTTACAAGTTGAAGATTTTAACTGAAAATGTTTGCTTCTGTCTTAGTTATCAAGGAGTTTTAGATTCAGATTATTTGTAGTTTTGCTATATTAACAAAACACATAGTTAATACAAAGGTATTAAATTAGTAATTTGCATTATAAAATGAATTTTAAAGGAACTAAATTTGGTCTTGTTGTGGTGGCACTCTCCTGTAATCCCAGCACTCAGGAGGCTGAGGCAGAATCGCCACAGGTTTGAGGCCAGCCTGAACTACATAATGAGACCCTGCCATAAAAAAAAAAGAAAGAAAGATGTAAAGTAAGATTTTAGGCTTTAAAAATGTTAGTAGACTTTATTTTTTAAAAAATTTTAAATTTACAAATAGACATCCAGATAGTATAGAGTTCCTCTGTGCTACCCCATAAGTGCTCATGTGTACACTTGCGCACTTTTCCCTACAATTAATATCTTGCATTTGTTGGTATATTTATTACAATGATGATGCTTTATTAACTAAAGTATGTAGTTACATTTGCAGTTTGTTGTAGTTTTATGAGTTTTGAAAAATGTATGTCATGCATCTACTATGACAGTACCCTACAGAATAGTGTCACCCTGTGAAAACATCTGCCATGTTACCAGTTCATCCCTTTTGAGTTTTTGGCAACTATTGACTTCTTTACTTTTCCACAATGTGATATTGTTGGATCATGCATTAAATAGGTGTTTTTGAGTTGATTTCTTTGACTTAACGATATGTCTTTTCCCTGCTTAGAAGCAGATCACTTCTTTCATCATTGAATAGCATTCCAGTGTGTGGATATACCACAATTTGTTTCTCCTTTCACCTCTTTAAAGATATCTTAGTTGTTTCCAGTTTCATATCATTAGAAAAATTGCTCTAAATATTCATGTATGGGTTTTTGTATAAAGATGAGTTTTTAACTCAGTTGGATAAATACCTACCTTGACAACTGTTTTCCAGTATGGCTGTATCCTATAGCAGTGACAAGAGTTCTGTTGCACTGCATCCTTACTAGCACTTAACATTGTTATTCTTGGTGTTTTAGCCATTTTAATAGATGTGAAATGGTATTTTTATTCCGTAATGACTTAGGATGTTGAGCGCCTTTTCTTACCATTGATTTTTACTTTCTTCAGTGAAGTGTCTGCGCAGATCTTTTGCCCATTTCTTAATTGGATTGTTTGTTGTTGCTGAGTACTGTTCTTTGTATATTCTAGATATAAGTCCTTTGTAGATATGTGCTTGTATATTTTCTCTCTCTGTGGTTTGTCTTTTCATTTTCTTGTCTTCTTACAGTGTAGTTTTTAATGAAGCAAATTTATCAATTTTTAAAAATATATTATTCCTTTGGTATTGTTTCTAAAATGTAATCACAACCCAAGATTACTAGAAATTATTTTAGTGATAGAGCCCTTGTCCAGCATAGTCGAGGTCCTGGGTTCAATCCTTAGTACTGCAAAAAGAAACAAAAAGCCTAGCTGTGTAGGCTCTTGTCATTTCAATAAGAAAATAAAAATTCAAAATGATATGGTATCAAATTTACCTAGTGAAGAAATAGCCTGGGAATGGCATTAGAAGATAAAAATTTGCCTTCCTTTCTTTTCCCTTTAACCTGACAAATATACATAAAGATTTGAAGAATTTCAAAGCTGGTAGAAATGTTAAACATTATTTAGTATAGTTCTTGGGATGATTTCAACTCAGTGTGAAGGGATGGCTGATGACTGTATAAATGACTGGTGGCTAATGTATGACCTTGGAATCTGAATTTTTAACAAGTTCTTTAGGTGATTTTTTTTTTAAAACCAGTTTGGTCTGCAGTGGAGAATTATAAAAGAGATGGACCAATACTCTGATATCACATATCAGTAAAAAAAGCTAGGAGGAGTAAATGACCTGTATAAGAAATTATACCTGGTGAATGAAAGCAGTAAGATGAAGCCTGTCTTTTCCCATAATTTCATACTTGCTGTAATTTTAAACATTTAATGGTGCAAGGCATTGTGCATTATACATATAAGTTAAGTGTAGTCTTCGTTCATTTTAAGGCAGCCAAACATCATCACCAGGTGAACTACATGTGTTTGGTGTCCTTTTTCCCCCTCCTTTTTGTTATCTGTTTTAGAATGTTTCTGAATAATCTGTTAATTTTTGGCAGTTTTATGCCTCCTCGAGTTTTAATTATCATGAGTTAATCTTCACTCACAGAGAATCTTTTATGTTGTATTTTCCTCAACTGTGTGTTTCATCTCATTTTTATCACTTATCACAGAATTAATTACAATTGTTTGATCATTATTTAAGAGAACTTTTGGCCAAATAAAATTTCCTGCCTTTAGCAACTATCTTTAGGTTCTAACCTTCAAGTTAAATATTTTCTCTATATATCTACCACTGCATGCTTACCATTGAAAAGATTATTAGAGAACTTTGTCTATTAGTGGTAATTTGGTGATGTGTTTTAGAGCACCATATAATGTTCATATATCTTTTTAAACACAGTCTTACAGCAAAGGGATAGATTGTTAATATGAGTTCAGTTTAAGACTATTTACAAAACTGCTCCCTTGACCCCCAAATTAACTTAAGTTAGAAATCATAGTAAAAAAACAAAACAATATAAACCTAATTATTTTGAGCTATGTTAATACATGAAGTTATAAATGGTTAGTAGTGAAAATTTGTAGCTCATTTTTGTCTTCCTTTTCTGTTTGCAGTGTGGGTGATTGATTATGGCTTCTTGCACACTAGGCAAGCACTTTAATACTGAGCTACATCCCCTACCTTTTTATTTTGTCTTTGAATATGCTATCCATATGAGTAGGGTTTGATGGTGGTGGTGGTGGTTGTTTGTTTCTGGATTTTATGCTATTTGATGTCCTTTAAGCTTTCTGCATCTGTGGTTTGATATTTAACATTAATTTTAGGGAAATTTTAAGTCATCGTTGCTTCAAGTATTGCTTATCTTCTGTCTTTTTTTCTTCTGATACTTCTATTATGCATTTTACACTTTTTATAATTGTCTTACAGTTTCTGGATATTCTGTTCTGAGTTTTAGTCTTTTTTTTCCTTTTTGCTTTTTAGTTTTAGAAGTTCATATTGTTATGTTTTTCAAATTCAGAGACTTTTTAAAATCTATTTATGAGATACACTGTTAGTAGTAATTTTGATTTCTGTGATTCAAAAATTCTCTTCTAGAATCTGTCTTGCTGCTTACCTTCTCCATCTCATCTTGAATGCTGTCTCCTTTTTTCATTAAAGCCTTAGGCATGTTAGAATTTTTTTAAATTCTGGTAAGATAAGTACAGCATTCCTGTCATATCTGACTGGTTCAGAGGCTTATCTTGTCTCTCCAGACTTGTTTTTAACTGTGCCTTACAGTTGTCTCTTGAACGGTGGACTTGTATTGGGTAAATGAAGAACTGCCACAGAAAAGACTTTAATGGTATACAAGTTTGTGTGTCTGGGGGAAACATTCTTAAGTCCTACGGTTAGACCCAGTTTAAATTCTCTGGATTGGGAACCTCACCTGTGCTTCTAAGTTTCTTTTTCCCCATTTGGTTACACAGTATTACTAGTGGACTCTAGCTGGTTCCTCCCACCACCTGCACCAGCCCATGGAAGCTAGCTGGAGTTATATCTTTCCATTCCCCAGGTCAGGTAGACTCTTGATAGCACACCAGCAGGTTAGCCTCTGGGGAAGTAGTATCTATTGATTATAGGCTTTAAAAACCAGTATCAAGTCTGAGAGTATAGGCAACTGCACTGAAGATGACAAGGTTCACTTAGAATATCCATTCTAGTTTGATTATTACCTGCCTTTGAAGTTTTATACTGTCTGCAATGTTTTATTTTTACTAATATTGTTATGTATTGCTACATTCAATTATACTGCTATATTCAATTATACCTGATGATAAAGACAATTCTATTGAAGATAATGAGAGACAACACAGTAATCATTGTAGATCACCTTGTACTATGGTTTTATACGACTTTCTGGTTTCGTGTTTTTATAGGAATTTGTTTCATTTTGTCTTGCTAGGTTTTGTTTTTCCCTCTAATACAGAAAGGATAGAAATACACATAGAGACTCATGCATCCATAGCTGTTTAGTCTCACTGTTTGAATATCTACTTTGTATGCTTTAATTTTATATCTTAAACAACTATTTCTAAGAGGACAATATGTAATTTATCAACTAGTGATTTCTTACTGGTTTTTTTTTGAAATTCTGTATTATCTCTACCCTTTACATGTTGTTTTTTTTTTTTTCTCTTTCAATAAGAAAAAATTTTTTTAAAAAAACCTAATGTTTTTGGACACATTTCAAAATGTGTATCTTTTCTTTCCTCCAGAAGCGCAAGGGGTTTTTTTTTCAACTGGTCAAGCTTCCGAAGATAAAACAAGAGTGAGGGCCCCCAGTGACTAGGGTGCCTGGAGTTTTTCTCTTAGATGTGGCCATACTGTACTTCCAGCAATTCATCAGTTACAGTTTTAGTTTTCTACACCTTTCATTCCTCATTTGTTCATATAGAGTTAGTTCTCTGTTCCAGTAAGTTGTGAGTCTCTGTACTTGCCTCTCTGTCCAACTTTGAAGGCAGTGGTTAACCTGTGACATCACTTTTCTGTCATTTAAGAACTATTAATTTTTGTTTGTTTGGCTTTCTACATGTTGTTGAGACTACATCTAAGTCTTCTTATGCCTTTTGCCTTTGACATTTTTCAAGTATAGCCTAATTATTTTGTCGAAAGTTCTTCAATTTGGGTTTACCTGTTTCTTCTTGACATGATTCAGGTTAAATGTAAGGATCTTTTGTTCTACCTTTTAATTGAAATTAAAAAATATATAACAAATGTATTTTCAACAATTTTAAATACTAATTGAAGTGTTAAGTATATAGGCATTGTTGTGCAACAGATCTCTAGAACTTTTTTATCTTGTAAAACCAAACCATATATATTGAACAAATGTTTGTTACCCCTTCCCTCAAGATATGACGGCCACCATTCTACTTTCTGTTCCATGAGTTTGATTGATTTAAATACCTCATAGATGGAATCATAGAACATTTGTGTTTTGTGGCTAGCTAATTTCACTTAACATAGTATCCTCAAGATTGATATATGCTGTAGCATATGACCAGATTTTCTCCTTTTGTAAAGCTAAGTGATATTTGGTTGTATTATATACCATGTTTTCTTTTTTCACAGGTCTGTGGAAATTTGTTCTACATCTTGACTATTTGTGCACATATCTCTTGAAGATTCTGTTTTCATATATACATATGTGTTTCCAGAATGGGACTGTTATGATTTTTAATTCGTTTGTTTGTTTGGGTAGTGGACCATTCTAATGTAGGTGGGAGCTGGTATCTCGTTGTGGTTTTGATTTGTATTTCCCTGTTGCTAATTGATAATGAGCACCTTTTTGCAACCTTTTTGGCCGTTTACCTATTTATTTTGAGTTTTTAAGGTAGGATCTTGCCATGTAGTTCAGGCTGCCCTTGAATTCACTATGAAGTCCAGGCTGGCCTCGAACTCACGGCGATCCCCCCGCCTCAACTTCCCAAGTGTTGGGATTACAGGTGGGCGTCATCATGCCTAGCTTTTTGGCCATTATGTATTTTCTTTAAGGAAAACCTTTTTAAGTCCTTTGTCCATTTATAATATGGGTTAATTTTTTGCTCTTGATTTATAGGGGTTCTTTATATATTCAGGCTATAAACGTTTTATTACATACATACATGCTTTTCAGATTTCCTGTTTTTTTCACTGTTGTTTCCTTTGTTGTATGTTTGTTATGGTGCCTATTTTTGCCTTTGTTACCTTTGCTTTTAGTGTCATAGTTAAGAAAGTTTTGTCAATCCAGTCTTGAAGTTTTCTGCCTGTGGGTTTTTTCCCTAGGGGTTTTACAGTTTTAGGTCTGACGTATACCTCTTTAATTCATTTTGAGTTAATTTTGTATAAACTAAGAGTCCGCCTTATTCTTTTACCATGTGACTATTCAGTTTCCAAAATTATTTGTTGAAGAGACATTTCCATGCCATATAGTCTAAGGATCCTTGCCAGCCATTTATTTTTTGGCTATTCTGTTCCCATTGATCTATATGTCTTTATGCTAATGCCATCACTGTCACTTTGTAATAATGTTTTGCAATTTAAAATGTATACTTTTAAATAAGATAATTCATACCCCTGGCAGAACTGGTTTTTTAAAAAGAAGTTAAAGTAAAGTCTTCACTGAAGAGTCTCTTCAGTAAAGGAAATTATTAATTACTCTCCAAATTTTGTTTTATAAGCTGGGTTTTTCACATCTACTAAGATTACTGTTTCAAATGTTTCTGGTATCTTTCTATGTACTGAGTTTATATCCTTGTCTATTCATTATTTTGCTAACAGTAAAACAGATCTATTGGGGAAAAAATTTTGTTTTCAAGTTCCTGAACATTTAGTGGTTTATAGAGATACACTACTTTTATTTGACATTTCTTAATATACTTTCTATACTTGTACATATTATTATTTTAATATTAGTTTGTTGTGGTTAAGCTGTCTTAACCCCAGCTACCTTAAGACCATTTTGCCCAAATTCTGTGCTTCATGAATAATAGGTTAAGAATGAACAAGAAAGTTACTAGGCTCCAACAGAAAAATGGGGGAGAATGTCAGATAATAAATAGGGACTACTGAACTAGAATATTTTTGTCAACACAAACTTTCAGATTCACACAATAACTTTATTTTAAGTAAACATAATGTAGTCAGTTGATTCCATATAAAAACACCTAGTGGTGCAGTTAGCACCCAGTACTTACATAAAAAGCAAACGTTATCCCTGTCCAGCCTCCACTCCACTACTCTTATATAATAACTACTTTTATTAGTTTGTGTATATTTAGGATTTCCTTATGTAAATTCAAGTATGTAAGAATGTATATTTTTGTATTTACTATTACAAAAAATTTAGCATACTATTCATGTATTATTGAATCTTACCTTTTTTATGCCTAAGAATATAGACTGCAAATTATACTATTATGTATAGTGTGTCCTTTTATTCCTGCTTACTAGGACGTTGTGTGTGTTCATTGTCCAGTTTCCTATAAAAGTAAACTTGCACTTGTGTTACTGCATACATACTCCAGCAATAAACATGAACATACAAAATTTCATAAAGATATGGTTATATCTATTAATTATAGAAGTTTCCAAGTAGTACTTTTTAGGAGTTACACTATTTTATATTTATGCTTGCAATATATGAAAATGTTTGTGTCCCAACACTCTCATATTTAACTAATTGTTTTGGTTGGAGCAAAGGGGTTTACTGGGAGTTGAACTCAGTCTTCACACTGAGCTATATCCCCAACCCTCTTATAATTTTGTATTTTGAGATGGGGCTTCACCAGGTCACAGAGTTACCCAGGCTGGGCTCAAAATTGGGATCCTCCTGCCTCAGTCTCCCAAAGTGCCGGCTTTATAAACATATGCCACCATGTCCAGTTAGCTTTTAATTTTTCAAATTTTCCCATTCTGGCAAATGAGAAATAATGTCTCAGTGTGTGTGTGTGTGTGTGTGTGTGTGTGTGTGTGTGGTTGGTTTGTTTGTATATGTGCTACAAAAGTGAGCACAATATACTTTAAGTTTTTTATTTTGGAAAAATTATAGATAGATAGAAAAGTTTCATATGTATAGTGTCTTGTATACCTCTTACTCATTTTTAGTTTCCTGTAGTGTTAGCATCTGGCATTACTGTGATACCTGTGTCAGAACTAGAGACTAGCTGTTAAAATATTAAGAACTAAAACTCTGTTTTTTACTTCCAGTTCTCTCAATGTCATAATTTGAATTTCTTATTATAAGGAGATAAGGATTTTTGCAAATACTTAGCCATTTGCATTTTTATCTCCTGAAGTATTACTGATCCTCACTGAACTTTCTTTGAGTTGTTAGAAAGCAACAAGGAGGGAAATGATCTGAAGGAGGGAGAGTAAAAAATGGCATAGAGGGAAAATGAAAAGATTATTATCTTCACACAGCTGACTTTTTTTCTTTTTGCAATACTAGGGATCAAATTCCTAATCAAATGCTCTGTCACTAAGTTATACCTCCAACCCCATGACTTATTTTTAATATTTTTATTATGTATCTCATAGATCCTAATATTATAAAACTATATCCTTTCTGTAATCATGAATATCCCTACCTGAAAGAGCCTTAGTATCCACTTTTCTCATGTTTTGTGGTTCTTATAATTGTCATAATTGCCACTAATTTTAGCCAGTAATATTTGTTAATTATACAAAAAGTGAATTTTTCAGAGGGAAAATAGTTGACTAATCAAAAAGAAGAAAATCTTGATTATTTTATAGACCTGAAACTTCTTAAAGAGCAAAGTAGAGCAAGTTAGATCACCGTGACATGATAACAAATGACTGAAGTTTTCTTCAGTTCCTTTCGTGTATAAATAGTGGAGATGGGGCTATGAATATGGACTCTGACTAGATCTTAAAATTGTAGAGAATTTGGACAATGAAAGTAAAAGTCCTAGGTTCTAGTGTTCAGAATCTCTTGCTGTATCTCTAAATAAACTTGGAAACTAAATCAGAACCTTGGAGAGTTCCAAGTAGACTATTAGGTGGTGCTTTTCTTTCATTGCTTGAATTTTGAGATGCACTAGCTTTTCAACAGCTGTCCTTGTAAATGATTTGAAGCCTGAAAACCTTAAAGATTTACAATCTTGAAATTAAGTATATTTCACATTAATTAAAAGTAAGATTTATAATGATTTAGAGAAAAGACTGGAGCAGTGATTCTCAAAACATGATCCGCTATCTGTTGTGAAGTTAGAAATGCAAACTAAGAAGCTCCACCCTAGGTATACTAAAGAGATATCAAAGAGAGACTTCCAAGCCTTCCTGCAGCTTTTATAAGGTTAAGTGTATGAAATCTTAGGGAAGTGTTATTTTATTCAAACTCCTGCCTGGATCTACCTACTTAGTGTCTCCTAGTGTATGCTGCATTCCATTTAACTGAGGTTTAGAAATGTGGCAGCATTTATTGATATTAGACTTGTAAACCTATCCAGCTCTTTTTAAAACATGTATTATAAATAGGTACATATAACCTTGGATACATGGTTCTAAATATTTATGTTACTTTTGAGTTGGATTTGGATTGTGTTGCCTCCTATCTAGTATTATTTTTGGTAATTCGTATTTTGTAGTTAAGGATGCCTTCTGCCCTTGATTTTGCTCTTGGTACTCTAGAATGCCCTTGCATTCACTTTCTCTATGCTTTATGGTATGGCTGTCTAGCCTAATTTTGAGAAGAGCCTGCTATACATGTTACACTTGAGGTGGTACAGTCTGGTTGTTATTGTACTCAAAGTAGTAAACATAGTTTTGAAAAGTCATATAAGAAAAATGCTATTATTAGTACTCAGAGAAGAACCTTAAAAACAAGGTATATATTAAAAAACAGGATATATGTTGTATGACCAAAGAATATGGTGATTGTTCAAATTTTTAAACACTTATTACAGTAAAAGATACATTGCTATTTTCCTCTTCAGATTTTTGCCCTTACTACACTTAATCCTATCATTATTGTTACTTTCCGAAGTAGTTCTGGAAGTCCTCTTTCATGAGTGTTATTAATTGCCCTTTGTGGCTCCCTTGATCTGAACCAATTCAAGATGTTCACCTTTCGTGAAAGGTCATTTTGACTTTGGATACTTGTTTGTTTGTTTGGTACTGGGGATCAAACCAGGGCCTGACACTTGCCAGGAAGGCACTATATTGCTGAGCTACATCCCTGGCCCTCATTTTGACTTTGGGGAAGAGATGGAAGTCTTATGGTGCCAGATCCAGGGAATAAGGTGAGTGAGGACACACCACAGTGTTTTTACAAGCCTCCTTTTTCATCAGATGGCATTCAACAACAGATCTTACTATATTTTTATTCATACCTCATAAAGAGACTTATGATAATGAACTTCCATAAGTGTTTCAAAAAATAATGAGGGGGCTGGGGACATGGCTCAGTGGTAGAGTTCTTACTTGGGTTCCATCCTCAATACCACAAAAGAAAAAAAAAGTGATGTATCTAAAGCAAGTGTATTATGAGGGGGATTAATGTCAGTATATCTTTTTGTGTAATGTTTGTTAATTTAAGCATTCACTATATATTTTGATCATCCCTCATATTCATACTTCTGTCTTGTTTTGTTGCCTGCAGAGAAATTAGGTATTTTCAGAATTAAAATTTAGGAAATTCAAACACATATTAATGTAGGGACTTTGTATAAAGATGTGTGTTACTCCTTCAAAAAAAAAAAAAAACTACCATTGCCAATTCATAAATGATGGAATTTTTATTTTTACTTGAAATAACTTTAAGAAAGTAAGAGTTGTTTTCTTTTAAATTTAATTTTCAATATTTTTAAACATATATTTTAGGCCTGATATACTAGGTAGACAAAGTTTATTTTAGTTCAACTTAAAATATTTCTCTTATTTCTGTATTAATCTTTATTGTCTTTGGTTACTAAAGATAATTTGTAAACATAAACGTGTAAGTCCAAAGTTAAACAAAACAGTCATTCGATTTATTGATAGATGTGTTCCCTTTCACAGACCCTGGATTTCTCCATTATTGCTGTTAAAATTAGAAAGGTTTCATTTAAATAACTTCATTGTGATTTAGTAGCTAAAGTACTGTACTTTATGGGCCAGGTTCCTGAAACCTGTGCTCAGCTCACACAGGTTCTTGATCTGTGCATTTTCTAAACCATAGTATAAGGTATTTCCAGCTCTAAATTATGTGACTTTGAATATTTATTTTAAAATGTCTTGGTTTTCCCCTTACCATTTTATTTGTTTACTTGTTTGTTTTGGCAGTACTGAAGACAGGGCCTTTTACACTGAGATGCATCCTCAGCCTTTTTGTTACTGAAGCAAGGTCTCACTAAGTCACTAAATTTCCCCGCCTTGGCTGGAATTTAGGATTCTCCTGATTTAGCCTCCCAGAGTGCTTGGGATTACAATCATATGCCACTGCTTCCAGGCTTTGTTTTTTGTTTTTTAGTAAGACTCCAGAAGTAGCAGTATAGCAAAATTGTACTCTCTTTAATCTCTAGCTAACGCTGAGGATTAAATCAACATAAAAAAAAATACAGGTTTTTATGTCTGCATGCAGAACCTATTAGGAAAATGACCCAAAAAATGGATGGTCCTAAGTGTTGATACACTAGGTTGAGTAGAGAATAGCAATTATGGAAAATAATTAAAATACATGGGACGACTAAAGGAGGAGAAGGGTTATTTCAGCAATTCTCTTTTTATTGATTTTTCTTGATTCATCTCTGGTTATAAGAATGTTTCTTCTGGTGTGGGGAGGGGCAGCTTCCATTGCAGTTTTGTGTCCTGCATTCAGGGGGCAAAAAAGAAGCCATACCCAGCAGATTCCCTTCTTGTACCTGCTGTTTACCAGGTGGATTTAGTTAACTCAAAATAATATTTATGCCAAAGTAGCATATTTTGAGATGACATATTATGTTATCCTTCTGTATAATAGAAAGTGAAAAAGGTGTGGGGGGAGTATTTGAAAAGTGAGAGTTAATCAAATTTTATTTTATGGCACTGAGATTTTACTTTATTAATTATTGCATGTACCACCATATTTAATTACATAATATTTCTTCACACCCAGAGTTTTCCCACCAGTACGAGAGGGAATTATGTAATGAATTGAACATCTGGATTCTGTTCTATCGCTACCCATAGGAATTACTAATTTCTAAGATTTTTGAACCTTCCATCCCCCATTAACTAGAGAAGAGTAACTGCTCTGTAATTAGAGCAAAGCTAATTGGAGTCTGTCCTCCAGTGTATCTTTGTTTATTCTAGTTTTTCTCTTGACAAGTTACAAATAAACCATGAAATATTTAAGGAACTACTTTCTTTGGACATCTTCTTTTAATTGCTAGTATCTCATGCATTATAGACCCTCTGTAACTTTCTTTAGAGAAAAATCAGCTCATAAGGAAAGGACTCTGAAAGCACAGTAGAAAATATTGTCTCCATTTTTCCTGCCTTTCATGTCTGTGACCTCTTTTTTTTTGTTTTAAATTCCTATCCAGAAGACCAACAACTTTAGGTGAAGTATATATTTCCCAATAAGAACAAGAATAATTTTGATTATTAATTTTTTAAATCCAGGATTATTATTCTTACTTATATTATTTTACTCAATCATTAAGAGATATGAGAGAAAAATGCACAATTGACCCTCCTTATTTTAAGAATTTTGTATCTGTGTTTAATCAACCTGGATTGAAAATATTTGGGGAAAAATTGCATCTGTACTGAACATACGCAAAACTTCTATTCTTTTTTTCCTTGCAATATAGTATAACAATATGTAGCATTAACGTTGTATTAGGTGTTAACAGTACTCTAAAGGTGCATGAAAGTATACAAGAAGATGTGAGTAGGTTATATGCAAATACTATGCCATTATACATAATGGAAATTGAACATCCACAGATCTTGGTATTCTGTGGCAGGGAACAGAGAGAGTTTCCCTGCATAAAAAGATACAATTATATGTATATGAGATTTTGACCCAGTGTAAGAAACCACTGCCAAACAATAAATCTCTGTGTCCTCTTATTTGGAAATAACCAAGCTGGATTTTTCATGCTTTATGTTTGTATTATAATTCGGAAGAGTTTTTATCATTTTGGCTCTCTGTTGGGTTATTATTTTTACAACTTTATTATGTGAACTAGTATAAATTGAGGAAATTGAAGGATTACTGCCAAATTTTTTTTCAAGAAAGGTTGCTCCTTTGGAAGGGAAGTTCTCAGTAGCACATGACATCCAGTAATGGTGCAAGTCCCTTGCAGAAAATTCAAACAAATACAACCCAAAGTAACTTCTTTACTGTAAGAAGGTATGGTAAAAAAGATAAACTCCTGTCTCTCTCTCTCTTTTTTTTTTTTTTTTTTTGTACTGGGGATCGAACTCACAAGCTCATGCTTGCCAGGCAGGTGCTTATGCCACTGAGCTAAATCTCTGGCCCAGAAGCTAAACTTCTAAATCAAAGAATAGGCAAAATCTAGAATGGATGTGATTAAGTAAAGAATGCAATATAGCATTCTTGTTGGAAGATGAATAGATTATGTTCTAAGCCCAGTACCCAAAATGTATGAGTATTAAGAAATCTCAATGGACACAAAGTTCATTTCCCATTCTGGTGTATTTATAAAGTCGATGTTAGCATCCACAGATTGAGAGCCTATAAAGCTCCAGGACAGGGGCTCATCTTTTCATCTGTTGCATTTCTAGTTCTCTATCTAATCCATTAAATAAGCACTTAATAAATTGAACTAGCACAAAACCATGCATATAACATATTTTGCAAACATCTTTTGACTCACTGTAAACTATTCCTTTATTGCAGAGATAGGTATTGTTTGTATACAGTACCAGGTATTTCTGAATTTTTTTGCAACATAATGAGAAATGATAGAGGGAAATGATGGAATAAAATTCTTGGTACCTCTAGAGATGGATGGTGGTGATGACAGCACAGCAGTGTGAATGTACTTAACACTACTGGCCTGTACAGTTAAAAATGGTTAAGAATCCTAGGACTTTGGGAGTTTGTCCCGGAGCTTAGTAATTTAGCAACTCCCAGTCTCAAAGTAAATTAAAAAGTGCTGAGGGCCAGGTATGGAGGTGCATGTCTATAAAACTAGCACTCAGGAGCCTGAGGCAAGAGGATCACCAAAGTTTGAGGCCAGCCTGAACTACAGTGAGACCCTGTCTCAACTAACAAACAAAAAACACCAAAAAAAAAAAAAAATACCGAAAAGGATTGCCGATACAGTGCAGTGCAGAGGCCCTGGGTTCAGACCTCAGTACCACGCACACATGAAAAGAAAGTTAAGGTGACAAATTTTATTTTACATCTGTTTTACCACAACAGTGTTACAATTAAAAAACTTTGGAGGCATGTTGACCATCAGTAGTAATGTAGATAGTACATGATTATGTTGATTATTTTGCCTACAAAATACTTTTATTTACATTTTCCTCATTTTATTGGTAAGATTTATAAATAGTAAGAATTTGTGTCATTTTAGATCTTACAAGAAAAATGAGACAGATAATTAGATATAGTTGTTCCTTTAGTTTTCAGTAATTTATATTGTGCATTTTGTTGTACACCATATGTTTCTCTAATTACCTACCAGCTCAGGAACAATTGATGCAAAGGAGAATGATATCCATAATATGTGGAAGTTTATCCAAGGGAGCTGGAATAGCAGGAAAAAATATCTTCACTGGGGAGAGGCAAAGACTTCACCTTGAGTTCTCCACTGAACGGGTCCTTTTCAACTCTGAATTAAGAAAATTAAAAACAAATGGCTACTAATAGGGTTCCTTTCCTGTAAAGGTACTCTCTTTGTCTTATATAATCTCAGCTAGTAGGTTACTTTTTGTCTGGAATCCTCAACACAGCACTCTATTATTGCAATCCATTTTGCCTCAGCACCATCAAGCTAATGATTCCTTTTTATTATTGTGTGCATGTTTGTATGTGTATATGCACATTTTTAGTATCCCATGAGATAGCTCTGTACTCATACCCATCAACAAATATTTAGTCAGTGTGCACATTTCTTGACTATCCTGTAAATATTGCTAATCTCTTGATTTCCTTTTTTAAAAAAGTTTGTTTGAATTTTGGTCTATAAATTTGAGCAATTATGTATACAGAAGAGCTTATCTTTTTTTGAATTGAGATCTAGAATGCTTGCATATGTTGTAATTGGTTAATCAGTCTCTTCAGACTCTTCTAATGAGGAACCAAACATTTCTCCTGACATTGCTATGAACTGTCTTAAGATCTCAAGTCTCAAGATCTCAAGTTTCTTTGTATAGAAGTATTACAGCTACAGTAAACAAAGAAAAAATGATTGATTAATTTAAATGACTATTAATGGTTACTAACATCACAAAGAGTGAGAGAACCAAAAATTACATAGTTCCTAGTAGAGATTATTGTCTTAGTACCTTCCAAAGATGACTGTGAAAATGTTTTAATTTAGGGTAATTACAGGTTATGGATTTATACATATTTTATTGTTTCAGTTAATTCAATGTATTATCTTCATTAATACTCAAATCCACCTGTGTTGGATCAGTAGGAAACTATTCAAATTACCTCCTAAGTGTTTTTGTGATGACTCTGCCATCCTGGAAAACAGGAACACTAGATACACTAGGCTCATCATGTATATTTCCTGTCCATATCTGAAAACAGCTATTTCTGCTAGATGCTTTTGTTCTTTTTTAGGGGAGGAATTGTACTTGGAGATTAAAAGCTGGGCAATAGTGTATTCGTGCTGCTGTGTTGGCTATTATGATTAAAGTTGTTAATAGACCTAACCTGGGACACACTTTAAAATTTTTACAGATAAAATATATCGTGTGGCTATATTACTCTTACTCTTAATTCAAGAGTGCAAGGTTGGGTTGAATATATAAGTATATAGCTCAGTGGTATAGTGTTTATCTAACATATGCTAGGTCCTGGGTTCAATTTTTAGCAACACAGAAACAAAACAAGACTATAAAGTTTTATCCTTAAATATTTTCAGCTTTCTTCCATTTATGTCTTGCATCAGTTCTTGAGAATATCCAGATAATCCTCATGTTTTATTCCATGTGACACAATTCATAACAATGACATTGCTTTCACCAACAATGTAATTACTGAAAAGAGTTTGAGGTTTTTTGTTTCTTCTGTTGAACTTTTATTTAGCTCCCTGCCCTTCCACCCCTCTACTGGGGCTTAAACCCAGGGCTTCCCCCATGCTAGTTCAGTGCTCAATCACTGTGTTCCATCCATAGGCTTTTTTTTTTTTAATTTTGAGACAGTCTTGGTAAATTGCCCAGGTCAGCCTTGAACTTCCTAAACTTACTTCATCCTGGGCTTATAGGTGTGTGATTTTGCCACAGATTGATTTGGTTCAGTTTGATTCTGTTCAGTTAGATTTGGTTTGGTTTTTACTGTACTGGGATTAAATCCAGCCCCTCATGTGTGGCTGGCAAGAGGTTTATCATTAAGATACATACTCAGCCCCTAATTTTGAATTTTAGGGATATTTTCCAGTATTTTATTTTGTTTTGTCATTATGGTAAAATATTTACATGGTTCTAAAAGTGCTGTCAAACAAGGTATATTCCAAGAGAAGTAGTTGCTGTCCTTTAAGCCCCTCCCTTTCCATCATTCTATTCCTTCATCCTGTAATTAACCCTTTCTTAAAATTTTATGGCTTGAGATATTAATGATTTATTCAGTGATTGATAGGTAGACAAAAAGAAGTTTAAAAAGAGATTAGAAACACTGTATTCCCATACAAAAGGAAATTTGATACATGACTAAAGAATTAAAGATCAGTGCAAAAACAGATGGAAGTATTTGCTAAGAGTAGTGCTAGGACAGTTCGTTTTTCCATATGGAAAAATATAAAAATAAAGGTTAAAAATAAGCAACAAAATAGAAGGCAATGTATAAGGATATCTTTACAGTCTAATGGTGAAGATAGAATCCTTAAGGCAAAGAGCAGAAATCATAGATTAAAGAGTGATTAAATTTTAAGTTTCTGCACAACAAAAGACATCTTAACAAAACAAGATTGGGAGAAAATCTAAATGAATGCACTCCCTTTAGCAAGGGAGAATAGAGGAAAAACTGTAGGACTTCACAATTCAACACACTTGTGTTCATTCTCAGTGACTTGGTGCAAACTAATTAAACCCTCTTCCAAAGTCTCAATTTCGTTGTATTCAAAATGGTACTTGAAGATACAAGTACCATACCATTTATCATATGTAAAATGTACACAAGACACTGCATCAATAGCAAACATTTTGAAGAATTGTAATGCAGTATAGTACTTGAACAAATGAATGAAGAGTTTATTAAGGTGCTTTAGACTAACAGAGTATATAGGACTGTCAGCAAATCAAAGAATAAGTTCTTTGGCCTTAGGACTTAGAACTTAAAGTACATTGTGAATAAAGCTGTATGTAAATTTATGACTGTGTTTTGCAAAGGGTGAACTGGTTGAAATAGGTGTGTTTATTCATCATTCTATGGACTGCTCATATAACTAATGTAAAAAATAAGACAAGAATTATTTTAAGGACTTTTCATCCCTGTGAACTGGAACTAGAATTTTTCACATTTTACTTTTTTTTCCTTCTACTTTTTTACTGCTTCACAAATGAGGTTTCCTATAACCCGTATTATAATAAACAGTATCTTTTCTCTGCTCCTATCATTAAGTATCATATTGTCTCCTTAGTTTTTTTTAAGGGTTTACTTTTAAATATACATCTCTTTTCATCAAAGCAAATAGATCCCTCATTAGGCTTTATTAAAAAATACTTTCTCCTCTAAAAAGGTGAGCTTCTCACTCTGAGGCTACTGCCCTCAAATCTTTTATTTTTTTCTTTCTTTTTTTAATCTGTTTTTTATACACAATGGAGTGCTACTCTTTAATAAAGAATATCCTTGAGTCATTTGTAGGAACATAGATGCACCTTGAGACCATAATGTTAAATGAAATAAATCAGACACAGATGCTTAAATATCCAAAATATAAATAAAGAAGAAAATAAAAGATAGTAGAAAATAGGAAGGTAAATCTTTTGAAAAAAAATTTTTTTTCTTTTTTGGGCTGGAGGGGACACCAGGGGTCGAACTCACAACCTGATGCTTGCAAGGCAGGTGTTTATGCTGCTGAGCTAAATCCCTGGCCCAATCTTTTGAAAATGGGAAAGCGATCAAGACATGGAGAAAGTAGGGAAGGAGAGGGGTATGAAAAACAAATTAAGATGTGTTATATAAACTGGGTATGATGGCACATACCTGTAATCCCAGCACTTGAGGGGCTGAGATAGGATTGCCATGAGTTTGAGGCCAGCCTGGGCTTCATAAGGAAGTTCAAGGTCAGCCTGACCAACATAGCAACTCCCTGTCTTCAAAAAAAAAAAAGTTATGTACATGTACTAACTCCCCAGGAGAAATAGAATCATTATGTACTGCAAACATGTATTAATCAAAAATAGAAAGTGGGAGAGAAATAATAGTCTGTGGCTGTCTTTTTATACTAGGAATTGAACCCAGGGATCTCATGCTAGGCAAGAGCTTCACCATTACCTGTTTGAGACAGTGCCTCACTGCTTTACACAAGCTGCCATTGAATATACATACGATCCTCCTGCTTCAGCCTCTCAAATAGCTGGGATTATAGGCACTTGTTACCACACACAGCTCTTAAGCTACTATATTTGAAATGTATTTGTAATGTGCTTAGAAATGTACTTGAAATGAGGTTTTTGTTTTATTTCTTTGTCTTCTCTACATACTTTCCCTGTGTTTCCTGTTACAGTTTTATTATTAAATTAATATTCATTATATACAAAATTACCATTATGCAGATTTTAACAATTCGGATAGGCAATTAACAATGATTGTGTTTCTTTCTTAAGTTTTATATTCAAAGATGATGGTTTTCTTATTTATATCTGCTTCCTTGTCTATGCGTATTTACTTAAATTTTTCCCAACTCTTAAGCAAAAGTGTAACTTTCACATTTAAAAAGTTGAATAGTCTCTTCATATTTTTCTCTGAACATTTTTTCTTGGAGGTATTCATTTTGTTGTTCAGTTTTGTACTGGTTGGTCGTAGACAAGTCATCATGTTTATCAGTCTTCTTCCTGGAAATTTCTTGCTTCTCTCATATTAGTTTACCATTTTTGCATTCCACACCTCCTTCCCTGTAAATATACTCCCTTCTAATCTTCCTGTGGCTTCTTAAGGAAATATATAGAGAGAAGATAATTTTTGATTCCTTACATACCTAGTTACTTTTATTCTAGCCTTATATTTGACTGGTAGAAGAATTTTAGACTGGAAACCATGAACCGTCAGAATTTTGAATCCTGTATCTTTGTCTTTTGCCTGAAAGCTAATGTTCTCTATTTTTTGCTATTATAATTTTACATTTTAATTTTTGTTTGTTTTCCAGGTATTTCTTTTACACAATATCCTCTTCCTCCTCTTTCATGGATTTAGTACTTTCTCTTTCAAGATACAATTTTTTTTCTTCCTTTGTTGTCTTTGTTACCTCTGAGATCCTTCTTAATGTTTGTTTTCTGTTTTTTCTCGAATATCTGAACCATTTTAATATACACTTGTATTTGAATAAGTTTGCATATGTGATATTTTTTTCAGGGGTCAGTTTTCCCATACTGGAATTCTTCCTTTTTGTTTTGGAGTATGTAGCAGTATTTTTGTGCTTATAGCAGAGTTAATGGTGGCAGGGAGGGGTGTGTGCAGCAGGTGGGTGGCTGTGGTAAGAAATTTTATGATACACCACATAAACCTTCACTTACTATCCTTTGCCTTGGAGCCCTATACTTGTCTTCATTGTGCCAGGTGCTTCATGTTCCCCAGACTGCCCTGAACAGCCTGTGTGCATTAATTTTTGAGGTGATAACACATGAGAGGAAAAGTAGCTGCCTGGCTCCAATGGAAAAGGGAAAGGTATAGATAGATATCTGTAAAGATTTCCAGCCAGTCTCTATTTTCAGAAGTACCCTACCTACCATCCTTTCAGAGAGTAACTTGATTTCAGTGCTCTGGGTCTCAGATTGATACAGGGGAAACTCCCAAACTACTAGATGTCTGGTATGAGTTTGTGTTCTCTAAAATCAAAGAATGAATGTTAGGAACAATGGAGGACAAGAGCAGAATATATTTATCGAGAGAAAGAAAGCTGTCTGAGAAGGAGACAGAAGGGGTCCTGAGTGGGTTGCCAAAGACTGCCTTTTCCAGGGATTTTTACAGAGCAAAACCATGAGGTGAGGTGGGTCCAAGGTGGGAAATAATGGGAACCTGCAAGGCAGCCAGGCATGAGGTAGGACCAAACTATGGTCAGTCAGTAAGACTATAAGTATAAATGCTCAGGTAAAGTTGATTACATCGGGAGCAAATAGGGAAGTGAATCATGTAGAAATCATGCACCAGGGCCTTTGCCTATGGGTTTGTGTTTGTGGCTCCTTCTGGCTTCCTTAAGGTGGTACCTATTAGAATATCAATCCCTAATATTTATCCTTAGGGTGTGGCTGCATTTTTTTTTTGTCATTTGTCTTGAGATCTGACCTGCAGTGGGAGGTGTTTGTTTTCCCTTATAGTTACAGGTTGTCTGTCTATAATATTCTAATTTAGCTGTCTATAACATTTCCCCCTCTGACAAGTACCCTGAACTGTCATGAGGGAGAAAGGAGAGGTGACCGCCCTGGCGATCCTAGTTGTTGATGGGCCGTCAGAGATTCTCTAAAGAAGGTCTAAGTAAAGGCCCCGATAGGCACCTGGTATTTTCATGTTAGGTAGAAAAACAGCTTTAAGTCTGGAGGAGACAAAGCCAAAGAAATAATTAAGTATGCATGGGCCAAATAATAGACTCACAAAATAATTATGAATACAGTTAACAAAGGTTTCCATCTGGAGGAACTAGTAATGGCTTCCTAGAAGGGAAAAAGGATAAGATTCAGGGAACGTTAGAGTCTGACTAGATGAGAAAAGGAAGTTTCCTTCTTATTATCTATATTCTCCATCCCTTCCCCCAACCATTTGGTACTTTAGTGTTCTCTTATCTGATTATCATGTCCTTTATGATTCTGAAAATTAGATCCATAATTTTTACTTCATTCCCATTACTTTTGAGGATGTATTCCATGGGGGGCGGGTTCTTTTGCTTTTTGTCTGAAATTTAAGAAAGGTATGTGATCCTTTTATCATTTAACCAGAAGTCACCTCTGTTGTCACATTTTTGTTAAGATGTCTGATCCAAGTAAGCGTCAAATTCTTGGAGGATGAGTTGCTCATTGGTAGTTCCCTATGGAATAGTACAGACGTGGCTGAAGAGGATCCAGGGCAGACAGTGATTTACAGAGGGATTTATGCAAAGAGTTCTGAATCCATAGGATTAAGTAAAGAAAGATCAGCATAGATTTTGTTGTTAAGATAAAGCCTTGAATTTAAGTGTTTTTTAATGCTTTATAGACAGTGTGTTAGTACTTGTACTACATATGTTGCATCCTAGTTGTGTAAATAACAAAAAAAAAAGAATGAGTAAATAAACTCTAGGTGTTGAAAATAGATTGTTTGAGGGCCATGTGATGGAGACTGAAGTATAGAAACTAGAATGTTCTGAAGACAAAAGTTTAGCAACCTATAAAATATTGAGTATAACCTGCAAAACTGGGCTTAGGAAGGCAAGAAATAACATTCTTTTCTCAACTTTGGAATTGATTAAGAAACAGACAAATAAAATTTCAGCTTTATAACTGATAAAAATATACTAGAAAGTGTGTTATGTCAAGTACAGATACAAATTCCTTATGATGGATCAATATGTATATCTTTGTACCAGCATAATTACAAAATTTTAAAAACAGAAACCTGAAAAAATAAATAAATGTGATTTAATGGACTTTCTAATATTTAACCTGAATTTGACAAACTTTTACTCCTAGTAGTTCACCAATATGAGATTTCCCCCTGTAAGTGCAGTCAAGTTTCTCTGCTTACTACTGTAGTGGAGAGCAGACTAGAATACAGACTAGGAAGGAATCACAAGAGAGCCCACACCCAGGTTCTGAGCTGATTTAGGACCCCTCTCACATTTACCAATCAGGAGAACGATGAGACCATGAAGGGGTAGCAAGAAACTCAAAATATTCTTCTCCTATACTTTTGCCTCTTGAAGATTTGAGTGGAAGATGGGGAATAAGTATTCCCATTAATAATACAATATGTGATGGTCATAATGTAATATTAATTCATATTCATAAGAATGTTATGAAGTAATGGACAATAACTGAATCATTACTGTGTTTAATTGCATGCTACTCATTGTGTACTGTACTTGCTAAATCTGTTAATCTGGGAACATTTTGTCATATTCTGGGAAATTTCCTTGTATTTCTTCTAGGCTGTATTAGACATCTGTACTTCTTAGATATTTGTATATCAGTTAATGTTAGACATAAATATATATTCTCTAACTGATAACAATCAACTTATGAATACTTCATATTCTTTTTTTTTTTTGTACTGGGGATCGAACTCATGACCTGGCACTTGCCAGGCAGGCGCTTATGCCGCTGAGCTAAACCCCAGGCTTGTGAATACTTTATATTCTAAAAAGGTTATATCCCCTTCTCTATCTCCATGGAAGCTGTTACACTTTATTAATAGAGGAAACTTTCCAGTCTGTTTTCTTTTCCATTTCTTTTTCCTTCTTGTAGTGGTAATCACGTACATCTTTAAATTCTTTCATTTTTTTTTTGTTGTTTATTGCTTAGTTAACATTACCACAGAATTCTTCTATACAAACACATTCTTTATTAACCTTATTCATATTTTAATTTTGTTTTGCCACATCAAAAACTTTTCAACTCTACTGCCTTGTCTCCTCCTTTTCTCTTGTATATT
Source organism: Hydrochoerus hydrochaeris (assembly GCA_004027455.1). Taxonomy (NCBI): domain Eukaryota; kingdom Metazoa; phylum Chordata; class Mammalia; order Rodentia; family Hydrochaeridae; genus Hydrochoerus; species Hydrochoerus hydrochaeris. The sequence goes on along the minus strand of PVLA01008549.1, from coordinate 48,483 downwards.
GATGTGGGAGAGAGAGCTACTTTTTTGTTTGGTTGACTGGCCTGTTGAACTAATCTACTGTTTGTAAGATTTGGCTTTTATCAGGGTTTTCTGGGTTTCAAAAATGAAATATCAATAAAGCTTACAGAGAGTACTCTGCTGTAGTTTTTAAAAAATCTCTTACATTTAAGAAGTGCTATTTTTAATCAACAGCTTTTAGTACTCATTTTTCTTTTGTCCCTTGAAGTATTTGACAAAGAAATACACATATTACTGAAGTAATTACTGCTTTTAAAGAATTTGTCTTTTTGTCTGGTAGGGAAAATAATTAGTATAACATGAGGTGAAAGGACAAATGAACCAACTGTAGCTGGTTTGGAAGCAACAGAATTCCTAAGTCTACAATGCTTCTTGTATAATTTTTGAATAAAAAAAGAAATAGTAGTGCCTAGTACAAGTCTTTGCCCTGGTTCTGATTTAACACGTTGTCAAATCTCCTATCAATTCTCACTATTAATTTTTCTAAACTATTTCCCAGCTTTTCTTGTCCCTTCCCCTGCCTCACAAGCTGGGGCGCTGGCTTTTGTAAGAATAGAATAAGAAGATAGAGCAGATAGGAGGTGGAGGAACAAGAGGTGAGTAAGATTAGGTAGGTGTGTAAAAGATGGTCATGCAAAATTTGTATATATAGCCTTGCCCTTGAACTTTTTTTAACTTAGAAATTAGAATATTGGATTAACTTTGTTCAACATTCTAAAATGTATCTTCTAGTTGTGTCAACTACTTGATTTTATTAAATACTTGTTGTTAGTTTGTGGGCTAAACACAGATCATTGATCATTCATTATGTGCCTTTACAAATACAACATCCCTGTGTGGAAGGAAAAATAATTTTTAGCACTCATTATTATATAGTGTTTAGGATTCACATCAGCTGTCACTAAGTTTGATATGGATTGGATTGATTTTCTTTTAAAAAAAAGGCATACTTTGAATTGTTGATAATGTAATAAAAATATATAAAAGAAGAAAATGCATTTTGTTTTCAGTAATATTTTAAGAGAATTTGCAAAATAATCTGTGTCATTAATTTACTAATGGCTGTGTCTCCTGGTTATTTTATTGTATATTATCTTAAGTTAAATATAATAACATTTTAACATTTTACTCACTGAGCTATAACATGCTACCTATGAAATACAGAGATTATCACAAGTTCATATGTGTAAAGCACATTGATCATTGTCTGACCCAAATGAACTAGAGCTCAATTTGTGAGATATAGTCACTCACTGATTATAAAACCTTTAAGTGTTTAAGTCAGTACCAATTGTAGGAAGAGACTGATTGTACTAAAATCATAATACATAATAAATATACATACACACTTCCATTTTCTCTTACTGTGTCATAAACTATCTTTAAGAATATCATGCTGGAGCCAGGCATGGTGGCTCATGCCTGTAATCAGAGCACACGAGAGGCTGAGGCAGGAGGATCATTGTGAGTTCAAGACTAGCCTGGGCTACAAAGTGAGCTCAAGGCCAGCCTGAACTGTATAGTGAGACCCTGTCTCAAAAAGACCAAAAAAAAAAAAAAAAAGAATATCATGCTGAATCTAAGAGTATCACCAGGATATTTCAGGTGGTATGAATGTAGGCTATTCATTTATATGTTGGTGTGCAGGCAGTTTAGCCATCCTGTTGCTCAGATTGTTAAACAATATGAAAGGAAACAAGTAAATTTTAGTTCCCTCTAATGTCATTGAACCCGCTCCTACGATCCCCTCAGCCAGAACTGTTACCAATTTCTTGAGTATACTTTCTCAAAAACATTTTGTATATTTATAAATGCACACATACACTTTGTTATGTATATGTCTGTCCATATATCCTTTTTAAAATACCTGAAACTGCATTATACACACTTAGCATTTTTTTCACTTCATAAACATCAGTTTCATTCCACATCACTAGGTCACTGTTGCTATTTCTTAGAACTTTCGTCTATATTCCATATATGTATAAGCTATAATTTATCTTACATATTATTGCTATTTTTTACTTCTTATTGTCACAGCTAGTACTCTTGTATATATTTTGTTTTAGTGTAAGTTTATAGGAAAATTTCCTAGAGCTAGAACTGCCAATTCTGAGAGAATATATTTTTAATCAAACTAAGTATCAGTTTATAATTGCCTTCTTATATTTCAAAATAGCATAATATAAAATTTTAGATCTTTGTCCGACAAGTGAAAAGCATTATTTCCTTACTTTATTTGCATCTATGTAGTTATGAATGAAGGTTCTTTTTTGTATTCAAAAGTTACTGCTATTCTCCATAAAGACTCTTTGCCTGATTTTGAGTTACCAAGTTTTTTCTTAGTAGTTTTTAAGACAACTTTAAGAAAATTGGCCCTTTATGTGTTTTTTCCTGTTTTCTTTTAATTAAAATTTATAAACTTATTTATAAATTTTTACATGCCCAGTTATATTTAACTAGTTTTATAATTTCTGAATTTGTACCTGCCCATACAGCATTTTTCTCCAGCAATGTCTTCAAATATTTTTATAGCTTATCTGTTCTTTTTTTTTTTTTTTTTTTTGGTGCTATAAATCTTTGTTTATAATGTCATCTATTGGTGTTAGGATTGGGATTTAGCTAAAGTACCATCTGTCTCTGCTTTTTTTTGTAATCTGTTTTGCCTTTTATTTTCAACAATTTAAAATACTGTTCATCATACACTATGTATGTACTTCAGTTCATTTATATGTTCCTAATTTTGTTCCTTAGCCTCTCATTATACTACCAAACTACCATGTTGGGTTTTTACAATAATTGCTGTTTTATTATTTGTTATATATCTGTTATACTTACTAAAAAAACAAATTCTTAATGTTTTTACTTTTTTTTTTTTTTTTGTAGTACTGGGTATCAAACTTACAACCTCATGTTTGCTAGGCAGGCGCTTATGCCACTGAGCTAAATCTCCAGCCCCTTTTTAATTAAATTTTAAATTATATGTAAAGCAAATTTTTTTCCATTGTGCAGTTAGTCTCTGAAAGTAGATAGTTGTTCATGAGTTCATTGCATACAAATTGAGAAGTAGTCTGTGGTGAAGTATAATGCAATACTACTACATAACTAATTTCACTTTAGTTTGAAGAATTCTTCTTTTCTTTTCTAGCTTTCAATCTAGACAATGAACAACCAGATTATGATATGGATTCAGAAGATGAAACTTTATTAAATAGACTTAACAGAAAGATGGAAATTAAGCCTTTGCAATTTGAAATTATGATTGACAGACTTGAAAAAGCCAGTTCTAATCAGGTACTGTACCATCTAAAAATGTTTTCTTAACTTACTGTTAACTCAATTAGCACCTTATTTTGCATTTTCTTTATGCTTGAATGTGTATTGCATTTTATTATCTCTTGAATTTCTTTATATTCCAGAATTTCTACGTATAGTAGACAGAATACGTAAGAATAATTATCTTGAATTGGAGCATGAAGAAGTACTGTTCCTTTTACTAAATGGATTAAAAAATATTTACAGTGTTACAGTATTATTTAGATCCTTTTCATAGGCCTGTTTTTATTTTAAGTACATGTGCTGCAGAAGTGAGCACAGGACTATATTTTTGATGTTTGAGTAACTAAATTTCCAAATTTTGTTCAGTTACTCAGATTTATATTAAGGTGTTCATTTTATATGGATTTTAGTTTTAATTATGTATTCTTTTAGGTTTTCAGTTAGGAAACATTCACAGAATAATGGAGCATTTTCTTTACTGAGATGTTAATGTATGGCACAGGGAACTTAGAAGGGTACCATCTTTCTGGAAAGCAGTTAAGCAACATATATGAGGAACTTTAAAATGTTTATTAGATTCTTGGATTTAGTAATCCTATCTCTGGAAATCATTCACAAGAAAAATAGAGGGTTTAAGATTGCCTAACATGTCCAAGGCCCTGGATTTAATCTCTCACACTACAAAAGATTTTTCAATATGTTCAGAATAAATCATAAGTTGTATATAGGGTAGAATATAATGCAGCTGTTAAAAATCATGATTTTTGAAGGGTGATTAAGAGGAGATTGTGCATTATAGAATTACTAGAGCTCAAAAGCACGGTATGGGATTGTTTATGTAGAGAGTTCTGAAGCTCTTAAAGCATTTGTATTTATATAATGCTTAAGAAAAACAACAAGGAAAGTACAACAAAATGTAAAAAATGGTTGTATTTTGATGCTTGAATTATTGGTGATTTTTATGTCTATATTCTGTCTGTTTTCCAAATTTAATATAATGATCATTTTTGATACAGTGATTCAATTTTTAAAATAAACTGTTTTTGAAAATAATATTGGTGTACCTGTGTGGTATGTTGATATACTAATTGTCATTAACATACAGGTAGCAAAGTTAAAATTAGAATATTTTACAGTAGATTTAAATTTTTCCTCTACTGTACATATATAAATTAATTTCCCATACTGTACAATTTAAATTTTTAGATCCCTGAGGTATTATTAGCATAAGACACATGACCACCCATACTTATTATTCTTGCCACTTTGTGAAGCAGTTGTGGGAGTCTTCTTTCATAAGTGTCTTTTTGAGGTATGATCAAAAATACATGCTGCTGCCAAGTACTATCCGGTGGAAAGACAGTCTTATAAAAAGATCATATTGGCACCATGTGACTTCTCTTCCTGAAAGTAAGAATGACTATGAGAGGTAAATGTTTTGAATCAGTTCAGAACAATAAGACAGTCACACAGTGCAACTAAAGACACTCATAAGAAATGACTTTCATGCCAGATATGGTGGTACATTCTTGTAATCCCAGCATTCAGGAGGCTGAGGCAGAAAGATCACTTTGAGTTCAAGACCATCCTGGACTATATAGCAAGACCTTGTCTCAAAAAAAAGAATTCCAGGGCCGGGGATTTAGCTCAGTGGCTTACGTGTCTGCCTGGCAAGCGTGAGGTCATGAGTTCAATCCCCAGTACAAAAAAAAAAAAAAAAGACTTCCAGAACTGGTTTAGAAAGTACTCAGTACAATGGGATAAGTATGTTTGAAGTGAGGAAGTACTTTGAGGGGGATTAACGGTAGTGTTTTTACTATAATGTTTTTAATTTCAGATATACATTGTATTTTCCTATGATACCTCATAATCTTTTAAGCTACCAAGATTGTATTAATCATTCCCATTTCCTGTGTCTACCTACTAAACTGTAAGCCATGTTTCTTAGGAAAACTTTCTACCTTATCAAGTATTTCAGCATTTCCAGTCCACCCCCCCTATTTATTTTCTCTTAATTAGTGGCATCAGTATATCATCTGCTAGGCAGTTGACCAACACTGCACTGTAATGATTGACTTCTTAAAAATCATATCAAAATCAAACTTAAGCCAAGTTTTGTTCTGAAATAGTATATTTGTTGAGTGTACCCACTTCTTTCATTTTTACTGTCTCTTACCTCAACCACTGCTATTTTGCCATTGGCTATTTTATTCAAAACTAGTCTACTTTTCAGAAAGCCTTCAATTATTTACACTATCCATAAAAACTATGTTCTACCTGACTCAACCCACATTGAACTTCTCCCTGGTCCCCTAATGTAACATGCTCTTTTACAGGTCTACATTGTCCCATCTGTTAGTAATACCAAGTTTTACATTTCTAATACTATTCTTATTAAACATGTAGTCTATATCCCAACATGGTAATTTTATTAAATATTTCACAGTTACTTTACAGTATCTTTAAAGGAATTTTTACACTACTTTCTTCCCCACTTCCACTCAGCCAAGTTCTGTAGTTTAGAGTCCTTGGTTTACAATAGGTCTGTTTCCTGGTGCCAGATTCTTGCTAGATACTTGGAGATTAAAACTAAGAGAGAAACTGAAGCTGTGAGTTTGTACTAGGAAGGCTTCTAAAGCACACTGAACAGTTAGGTAGTTCTTTTGGAAGAAAGATATGTGTTGGTAAATGTCCGTCTTTTTTGGCTATTCACTTAATACTCTTTTATGTGGCTGTTTGTTGCCCTGTGTTGAATGAATGTACTGTCACATGACCTAGGTTCTACCAGTTAAAGATTCTGAATCTGAATTGAGAGTCAGTAAACCCAGAAGCAAGGATCATGGAGATGGTGGCGAGATTGAAGTTACCTTGACAACAGTATCAGCTATCCTACTACAGTCCCCATGCCACTGGTGCTCAAAGTGTAAGCAGAGGTGGTTTGCACCACTGGATCAGTTCTGTGGCCTACTTTGAAGCATTGGAGAGTCTTAAGTCTGATTCTGTAACACTTTAAACAATGTTAAACTATTCAGTAACTTTTTTCCTTTCTCTGGCTTACAGACTGAAATTTGGCTAGTATATGTTTCCAGCCATCATTGTACTTGGAAATTTTTAATTAAAGGTGTCTAAAACTCAGTAATCAAACCATCAGTTTTTTCTATCATGCAGTTTTTTTAATCATGCCCTTCCAGTGCATTAAATTACATTATTAATGATCTTCTGAGGGGGCCAGGCCTCAAGCTGATATACCAGATACTGTGCCAGTTAAGAAAAAGTGATTCTTGTGTATTCTAGAAATGTGGGTGTATTCTTTAAGTTTTAAATATTTATATATTAAAAATGAAATTTTTGTCTAGATCTAGTTATTCCTGTCATGAAAATAGTTTTTAAACCACATTGTGCTATATGTGTATACATGTATGTTACAACTGCTATGTAAAGTTAAAGACTAGTCTGACTTTTAAAATAATTTAAATTTAATGTTTATATTTCCCATTTCAGATAACTTAAATTCTTGTCTTACCTAGGTTTACTTATTGTTAAAAGATAAGAGGGTCATTTCTATGACTACAGAGGTTGGTTTTACTTTATCAATGTATAGTGAGAAAAGAATTTTCTCCAAAATGAAAGATTAATAGAACTATTGACAGTTTCTAATACCTTAAACTATACACAGAGTTGGAAAGGCTTTTATCCTAATTATTTTATCAATATGATTTCATTATTCCATAATAGCTGTAGTTCAACTAAGTCTTGGCAATGTTAAGAATCAAAAAACTATAGGAGAAGCTTTGAAGGAAGAAATGAACAAACAGATCTTTCTAAAGTGGTTATGTCAAGCATGAAGATAAGCAGACTAATAATAGTGTGAATGAATGTTAATGGATTGTCACTTCTCTGTGAGAGAAAAATATTTATTCACCTGCAGCATTTGTAGTCACAGAATTTAACAGGTATTTTCTTTTTTTATTGTGTGTGTCCCTTGAAAAAATAGTGGTTTATATTTGAGTGTTTTCCCAAAGATAGAAGGATTTTACAATCAATTCTAAATTTGTAGTTGAAGATCTTTTCCATTTTCTAGAGACCTTTAGTAAAAATAATACTTTCCTTTTCATTACATAGAATATTCAGAATGTACAGCATTGTGGTTTTTTATTTTGAGTTTTGGTGTTTTCTTATACTGGCTGTCTGTAATTTTGTGGCATTGTGTACAGTAAGGGGCCTTTTTGGGGAGGGATATAGGTGAAGTAGCTTTATTAAAGAAAGCCAGAATTATGTAGGATTTAAGAGTTGGCTTTGGGGCCCATCTTCCTGGAGAAGGTAGACATCACATAGACAAAGCACCAGTTGTACTGCATCTGCTGCCTGGCCCAGCCTGTTATCTTCTTCTGTTTGGTCACCTGGGGAGTTTAACTTTTCCTTTTTCTAGCTGGGGCTATAGAACCATGGACTTTACCTCCAAGAATGTGGCCAGCTACTGCCAAGAGTGGCCAGGGCTTCTATCTTAACACTGGCGTAGATGGCTTCATCCTCCAGCAGAGTGCCTGCCAGGAAAACAATTTGATCTTTCAGGTTGATACTCTCCAGTGAGGCTATATGAGGCTTTATCTGGTCACTCATTTTGGAGGTGTTTGGGTCCTAGGCACAGACCAAGAGCCATATGTTGGCAACTGAATGGTAGACCCAGCTGCCTCTACCTCAAAACTGGAATTGAGAAAGATGAAAAAGCAAGAGCACCCTTGTCTTCGCTTAATGCTCATCACATCACTCTGGAGGCCATTTATAAAGAGTGTTTCCAGTGTTACTTATTGAGTCATATCATAACTGTACTATATCAGTTTTGAACTTAGATTCTTAAATAAGGTGAAAAGTGTTTTTTTTTTGAAACCTCTCTTAATTTAACATAAATGTTTGTAGTTATTTGGAAACCTGCTTTGGGTAGTACTGTTTGGACTTTTACAAAGATAATAAGTCACAGATTTGAAAGAAATGAAGTGAGAAAAAAAAAAGAGCCTATAACAACAGAAAAGAATGCAGATACTTCCAGAAAGTTTTCTTATTGTGTCTTATTGCATTAATACTCAGTTCTAAAGTGCACATTGTTTTCTTATTCCTTAATTTGTATTTGTCTTACCTTTTGCCATAGAATGTTTATTTCAATAATGAATTCATCATAGTTTTTTTTTTTCCTTCCCCACAACTTATAAACTAACGGTAGGCTGATGATACTTTATTTTTTTGCTTAATTGACTGTTTTATAAATTAAAACCATTAAATATGGATATAATTTATTTGTATATTCAAAATAATATTTATTGAAATTGCTAGATCACAAGTTTTGTCTGTTGGTAAACTAAGTAGTCCTTGTCCTCATGAAGCTAGAGTAGTCCAAAAGAAAAACTGAAATGGTACGATAATTTTTTTATCACCCCAACTTCAAGTCTTGCAAATAATCAAACAATTCAGAGCTATCTCAGAAATAATAAATTTACCACAGAGCCTTTTGCTAGTTAGTTAACTGTTTTCCTCTGTATTCAAGAGGGTGAAATCCAAACAAAGTGACAGGGTTTTGTTTTGTTTTGTTTTTTTATAGTATATAAAAGTGGGGTTCTGATCTTGTGAATTGTTATCATGTGACACAATAATTTCAACTGCCATATCTGCAAATAGTTCTTTCCTACTCAAATTAATGCAGTCAGTATAAAAGAAATGTGTGGTGCTAGTTTTCTTAAAATAGCTAAATTTTACAGAATGATTATAAAGGTAAGGTTATGTCATAAACAGAGTTGCTGTGTGACAACATAAAATGGCAGCTCACTGAAGGAAATATGGTGTTTAACTGTAACCTTTATTAAATCATTAGTTATGATGTAAAGAACCTACTTATCAGCAAGGCAAAAAGACATAAGCTGAAGCAAGCAGCACCAAAGGAGGAAAGCTGACCAAGTGTTTTAATTCTCATGACACCTTGTGCAAGAATGTAGGAAAAAGTGCCAGTTTGATAATATTGCTATATAGGAAACTCACTACTGTTCTGCTGATGGTGGAAAGAGCCCTTAACCTTCTCTTTTCTGTAGGATCAGTTTATATTTTACTTAATTAGCAAAGAATACAAACTTTTATCAGAAGCATAGTGACCAGACATCTGAAGCACATTTAGTATAGCCTCCAGAGCACATGAGAGCTGCTGGTGGTGTTGTGATGATTTTAGAATGAAGTAGAATTTTATTAGATGTAGAAAACTCAGTTCTGAGTTAGCATTTCAGTAGTAGAGCCCTTGACTAGTATACATGATTTCCTGAGTTCAGTCTGCAGTAACACAGACACATGGAACCCCATAGACAGCTCAATTCTTATTTAACTACTGTTCTTGTAGATTGGGGGGGTGGATATTAATTATGTCACCATTCCAGAGAACAACTAGCAGTGGTATGGTATCCATTTAATGGGAATGTTGGAAAATATTGATTGATTTTAAATACTGGTTTGCTCTCATGGTTTAAGCTCTAGCTACTCAGCCTCTCAGATACAGTTGTTGTGTCCATCGAGATACTCTTTGAGTAACCAAAGAATGGCCACTGATTCTCTTTTGGCACTAAATGTATTTGCCACCTGCACTAGAATATTAAGCTGAATTGTCAGAGTATTCTCTTCCTGTGCTCAAATTATACTGACAGCCAAATTATAATGCTAGGAATCACCATCATAGGACTATGATGAGTTCATTTATTCCATGAAGTTATAACAACATGAAAATAAAATCATAATGGAATTCTTTTGGTGAGTCACGCTTCTTTCGGATGATTTCATGTAGCATGTAGATCAGTCTATATTTTGCTCTTACAATTTTAATGAGAAAAACTTGCCCTTCATTTCCAAATTCTAGAGAAACATTTTTTAGGAAATAGCTCAACTTTTTCTGAAAAATGAGTCTTCATCTCAAAATGATGCAAGTTTGACTTAGGATGGCATCGTTGCAGGGAGGCTTTCCATCCCTAAAGTGACATGACCTTTTTCTAAAATTCATTTTAAATGGTTTTATGTAATGCCAGTTCTAGCCTTCTAAATCTGATTAGTTGATCTGATGTTCTCAAGAAGCAAGGCAGCAGATGTGATCAACCAAATTTTTACAAACCTTAATCTGAAGTATGTCAGCTACATTGATATGGAAAGTAGGCCCCTACCATAACAGAGCACCTACAGCAGTGGAGGCAAACCTATGGCACGTGTACCATAGCAGGCTGTTTGTATCGCTGAAAGCTATAAAATATTTGCCATCACTAACAGGAGAAGCATCCTAAAACTGTGTCCCAGACCTGATAGTATCACAAGCAAAAGGATTATTAGGTACAAAGATTCTCTAGTACTTATTCAATTTGGATGGCAGAGTTGCTTTTATATGTAGTTGGTACAAGGAACTCAGAATTACATAATATTGAAACCTATAGAGACATGCTGTTTGTCCTTTTTTTATTTCTGAAGTAGGCATATTATAGTAAGTTGTGATGTATTTTGGAAGTAGATAAAAAAGCCAAAACCTGTTTCTTCTGGTTTCTGTTAAAAACCAAACAGATAAAAACCAATATAGATTTAAAAATTAGTGGACCTTCAGATATGTAGAATCAAAGAATATGAGAATTTTTAAAGAGCCTAGATATCTTCTAGTGCAAGATTTGCCTGATACAAAAATCTGTTATCCTCCCAGCTATCTTTCATGTAGCTTTAAGTGTTTTTATGAGGTAGAACCACTGCCTTTTAGGGCAGAATATTGGTAGCTACATCTCCTAGTTAAGAATTCTTTGTTAGGTTGAATTGAATTATGTCTTTACCTGCCATCATAATATCTGATTATAACTTAGAATGAATCACATTTTTTTCCTATAGCTATAGTTTAACTTTGATTTCTCTTTTTCAAACATCATAGTCAGTGATATCTTGTGTTTTTTTATTTAGCTCGTAACACTTCAAGAAGCAAAACTGCTGCTAAATGAAGATGATTACCTTATTAAAGCTGTGTATGACTACTGGGTGAGAAAACGTAAAAACTGTAGGGGGCCATCCCTCATTCCTCAGATAAAACAAGAGAAAAGAGATGGCTCTACAAACAATGACCCTTATGTTGCTTTTCGGAGGAGAACAGAGAAAATGCAAACTCGAAAGGTAATGTGCAAATTAGATATAACTGAGTGTAACTTAATAGTATTTAAGATGAATTTTTTTTCTCAGAACTTGAATTTTGAATAATTTGAACATATTGGGAGTTAATGACTGATAAACTTAATTAGATACTCTATTCATCCGTTGTTTCTGTTGGCCATTTGTTTACAATGTTTACTATCCATACCCTTTACAAATTTGATTATACTGTTTTAGTCTTGGAGTTGACATAATGTAAAGAATTTTGTGTCCTTATATACCTTAAAAGTTTTGAGTTTTTCAGTAAACTACAAGTTGTGTTGTGAACCTCTTCTGTTTAGAAAACAGAATTTTAAATAATAGAAGTTTTCCTTGTTTGTCATTTAACAGCTTAAGTTCCTTTAAAATAATATCCTAATTCTTGCAAGCGAAAAATGGACCTTACTGCCTCTAGCTATTATGGAGTCGTGGGAAGTAGGGAAAGGTTTGTTTTCAAGCCCATTCCCTGCAACAGCAAAAGTAACAGTGGGAGTTGACAGTTGTGTCAGATTTCAAATAGATAAACTTGTGCCTGTCTGGCTTTCAGCAGCAGTGTGAGCCAGAATTTTAAGAGAAATAGGATCTCACACTGTGGAATGATATGGAATAGAAGAAAGCATTGCTCCAGAAGCTATTTGCAACCTTACATGTGTCATACTTAACAGAGACTACCACACATGGTAACACATTATCTAACATTTTTAAGGAATCAGAAACATATAAATGTAAAACCCATGAAGAATTACAATTGAAAGCAAAACATTTTCTGTAGATTCTTGTTTCTCTAACACTGAATGCAGCTGTGAACCATAACAGCTGCTAGGGATGGTATATTTTAGTAGAAACTGTCCTACTAGTTAATAACCAGAATTTTTGTAACTTATGTGGTTGTGATTTTCTTAAACATTAGAAGATAAATTTCCCAAGTATAGGTGATTTTTCCTAACTCAGGCTAAGTTTTTAGGTTGGCATTTTGGTTCTTGACTAAAGATATCTAGGGTATTTTATGAAGATGTAACCTTTCTTAGGAAAGCTAAAATGAGAAAAGCATATAAATTTAGTGAAACTATATAAATGTGAACTATTGGAATCGAAGGATAAGTTTATCTGAACCATTGGAAAATCTTGATAGACCAGTTGCTTTTAAAAGCTCTGTAGTTGACTTGAATACATTGTAAAACATGGACTGTTAGCAGTGTCTTTTGAAGGAAAGTTTTTTGGGCTTCCATTATTGAAAGTGTTAAAACACTTTAAGTGTATAATATTTATTGGCATATAAATAATGTTAAAATATGACTTATTTGTTTTTTTATTGAGAAGTACTAGCAACTGGTTCTTATTTAAACATTCTTGACACTGATCCTACTCTTCTATTATCTTCATATTCCTCTGCTGAGTGATATCTATTTTCTTTTCTGATGCCTTTTTTATTTTGTTGTTGAACTAAAAACACTATTTCTTGTAATACAGTGTTGCTAGTTAGAAATGTCAGTGTGCTTCAAAATGAGAAAGATGGGAAAGCATTCAGTAAATAATCTGTATTCCCTAGGGGATCAGAAAGTGGGCAAACACCAAGGTACACAAAAGTGAGTACTACTGACAAAAACTATTGCTTTTTGTATTTCCATAGACTTAGAAACACACTTGTATAGAGGATGCAAAGACCAAAAGACTTCTGAAATGTATGTTTGGCACTTTTAATTTTAATTCACCAAACTATCTAATTTAGATGTCCATAAGTACAACATTTGAAGAAGAGATAGTCTTCTGATACAATTCTGTCTAAATGCACTGAGATGTCTTGAATCAAAATACACATTTAATTTGTTTAACCACATGGATATAATTCTTCATATTGATACTTTCTCTCCTCCCTCTGTGAGCACCAGAAATCAGGTAGTTAGGAGGAAATTCCCAAGATAGTGATTCTTAGTTCTGGCTATATGTAACAATCACCTGTGAATCATCTTTGGTTATAAAAAGATCTGCAGTTATTTCCAAAGTATAGGAGTTTGAGAATTACCCCACTAGTGATTTGGCAGTAGATACAGAACAATATTATGTAACTGGAATTAGGAGGAAAAGAGTTGGCCCAAGCAGAGACAGTTGTACATAAGAAAGGGTAAAAAGTTTGAATACCTATGGATGGGACAATTTTTAGAGAATAGAAAAGTGTATGAGCTAATTATTTTTAATACTGATGTAACAAAAAATAAACATAAAGATAAGCCTGGAAGAAATACTCTGCTACCCCAGAAAATAATAATGTGATTGAAGAATATTGTGGAAGCATAGAAGAAGGACACGTGGGCCAGCTTGAAAAGGGCACACTCCACTGATCAGAACTGGAGAAGTTCGAGGTTAAAATAGTGAAAGTAATAGATTGTAACCCATGAGTCCATACTGACATAAATGTTGGATAAGAAAAAAGAGAAGAAAACAATTTTTTAAATAATTTCCAAATTTATAAATGCTGGTAAACTGTTAGAAAATCACCATTCAGCAGCCACAATAGTAATAATTATTTCAGGTAAAAGTTAGAATCTATGGACACTAAACTTATGGCAGAGAATTTGATGAGAAGCAAGATAATCATTTAGTCCTAAAATATTCTTATTCATTTGAAAGGGAAAAATAGTATTTAAAGAAACCTAAAGATACCGTTTTAATCAGTTGATTAGCCATAGTAGGACATGTATTGTTAGCTAACTCTTTAATGATGTTAGAAGAACATAATACCATTTCTGTAGTATTTTCAACATTTGAATTTAACCATGGAAAAACATCAGTGATACTCAAATTGAAGAACATCTCACAAAATAATTGTCACTATTCTTTAAGAATGTCATGATCATAATCATCACAGGAAGACAGAGGAGCTATTCCAAATTATAAGTGGTTAAAGAAGCATTTAGAAAACAAAACACAGTTATTAGTCCAGAATCCGATTCTACATTCAGAAAACAATGTATTATTAATAAATTTTAACAATAAAAATCCTTATTGTCCCACTATTGACCTTTATAGTAGCAACCGTTAGTATAAAGGTCAATGGTAGAACAGTTGACAAAATATGAATAAAATCTGAGAATTGAGATTTTATCATTGTTTCCAGATTTTGTTAGTACCTGATAACATAAAATACATGTTTTTAGAAAAAGACATATTAGAATGTTTAAGGGCATTACATCTCAACTTTTCTCAGAAATTTCAAAATACCACTAATATTTACATGTGATAAATATATGTGTTTTTATATGTATGTACATGTATGTAATACCTATAAAGAAAGAGAAAGTATTGTAAAATATTAACCTTTATTGATTTTTGCATAAAACTGTATGGAAATTATGGATTTTCTTTTAGCTTTGGAGTGGAAAGTACAGGACTGGGAAAAGGAAGTTAGAAAGAGTTGCTATTTCTGTCTTAACATAGCAGGAAATGAGTAAGATGGATGGGGGGAGCCAATATTTAAAGGTTCTGGTATACTTTTCATCATTACTCAGCTGCCAGTGCCATGTAATCTTGTATTATTATTTGTCTTATGAGTCTATCCCTGTCATTTTTATTTTGAGGTTAGAGGCATGTGCACACAATAGGCACTTTAGTATTTACTGTTAAGAATGTTAATTTTTTTAGTTGGAAAATAATTGTCTGTTTAAACCCTTCCAAAAAACACCTTCTGCTTTAAAACCATGCTTTAGAATACATGCTGTGTTTTTTTCATACAGTACCGAAGGATAAAATAAAAATTTCCTTTTGATTAGGTGAAAAAGATGATTGTATACAGTATGATGAGATGGGTTATTTACAGTACATGATTATTTTTTAAATGCAAGAAATTGTACACAAAAGAGGAAAACTTAGGATTTTATTGTTGACTTGTTTCTCTAATACAGAAAGGCTAGGTATATGTGTAGAGACTTATACATGTGTAGCACTTCTAAGTAGTTTACAAGAATGGATTATAGTTATTGTAAAGAAAAAAAGAGGAAAAGAAAGTATTCTTAAGGATATAACTGCATGTATGTTTGAGTGTGTGGGATTAATAACCATGTTGCTAAAGTTTTAGTTGGATGGATGAACAAAACTGATTGCAGTCTCACTGTTTGGATGCCCACTTTGTAGGCTTTACTTTTGTAACTTGAACAACTACTTCAAAGAGGAAAATATGTAATTATCAACTAGTGATTTCTTACTGGTTACTGTTTTTGTTTTTCTGTTTTGTTTTGTTTTTGAGATTTTGTATTATTTCTACCCTCTTTCTGTTTCAAAATTTTTTTCTTTAAACAAAAAAAAGAGGAAACCTTTGAATTATCCTCAATTTTTATTTTCACTTTTTATAAATCTTCCTTTATGAAACTGCTGGTATTCATGTTTTAATGTCATTTACTATATATTGAATTGTTAATAAGGATGGAACAATTATTTCAGTACAGTTCTGTGTGGACAGAGATTAAGGGGTGATAGTGGTCTGATTTTGTTTTGTTTGCAGTACTGTTTGGTACAGAGTTGAACCTTGGCCTTCATACAGAGGGATGTACCCAGACCTTTTCTTATTTTTTAGTTTTGAGGCCAGTTCTCTCTGTGTTACCTAGGCTGAGCTTGAATTTGAGATTCCCCCTGTTTCAGCCTCCAAAAGTGCTGAGGTTACAGGCATCCTACCACATTGGCCTGTTTTAAACTGTAGTTCTCTGTCCAATGTAAAGTAAATACTCTGGATATTTAGGTTAACAAAATAGTTTATTAATAGGTTGTGTTTTGGTTTGGTTGGTTGCTTGCTTGCTTGGTTATTGATTTTGCAGTACTGGAGATTGAACTCTGAGTCATTCTGCTTGCTGATTTCTATTTTGAGGTAGATTCTCACCATGTTGCCCAGTTGGGACTGGAACTTGCAGTTCTCTTGCCTCAGTCTCCCTGCATGCTGGGATTACAGGTGTGTGCCATCACACCTGGCTAATGGTAATTTTATGTGCAAATGGATGCTACTAATTACAACTAACTGTAATTCAGTGAAGGTTGCATCTTATGCTGAAAAACAAGAAACTGATATTCTGAAATTCAGAATTTCTGCTAAATTTTTTGTTTTGTAATGAAATGTTGAAGTATGATAATTCCATTTCTTTTTTTTTTAATTTTTTATTTAAAGGGATAAAACAGAAAAAGAAATATTACAGAATTTCAAAAAAACAAACAGTAAGAAATCACTCATTGATAAAGTATATATTGTTCTTTTAGAAATAGTTGTTCAAGTTACAAAATTAAAGCACACAAAATGGACACTCAAGCAGTGCCCATTTCTTGAGATACATGATATATACTACTCTTGAGTTTTCTAAGTTTCTGAAATAAAGCTTTGCTTGTCATTGTTCAAGTTTACATTTTAGTATGGTAGACATTGTAGTCTCCACTTACAGAATTGGATAAATAGGTAAAAATGCACTTTGGCTATGTTAAGTGCCTTGATTTTGGCAGAGCCTTCTGTACTTAAAATCTTACAGTAATAGAAACAATGTAATACTATAAAACAATTTAGAAATATAAATTTTTTAATGAATTGTTTTGTTTTCAGTTAATGTTTTTAAAGTTGTTTACATTAGAATTATCCTTTCCATGCCATTCTGTCCTTTCCATAGCTGGAAATGTTTTTTTTCCTGAATATGTATTGAAAAATATATGCCTGTACTTAGTATTTTCAGAGTCAAAGAGATTCTCTTTCCTAGTTGCTGTTTTGGTGGAAAGGTCTCACTACGTTGCCTGTGTTACCCTGACTAGCCTCAAACTTAGCATTCTCTTGCTTCAACTTCCAGAATAGCTGGGACTATAGACTGGATGATTTCTAAACATTTTTACATTTAACATTTTACTTTGATCAGAAAAATTTGAATATGGTGTTTTGTTGAATGAAGCTGGAAAATGCAGATAATTGAGAAAATCCTTCTAAAATTTTTATTGTTTTTAATAGAATCGTAAGAATGATGAAGCCTCTTATGAAAAGATGTTGAAACTGAGACGAGAATTTAGTAGAGCCATAACAATTTTGGAAATGATTAAGAGAAGAGAGAAAACAAAACGAGAATTACTGCACTTAACTTTAGAAGTTGTGGAAAAAAGGTAAAATTGCTATTAATATTTAGTGGCAACTTTAGCCAAACAGTGGGCAAACTGTAACCAAAATCTTGGGGGGTGAGACTCTAAGCTTTATGACAGTTTATTGATTCTCCAATAAAATTTCCAGTGTATAAAAAAAATTGTAATTATTAGTTTTTTTATTAGACGGCTATTAGTTTGAATTGCAAGTTTGAAAGAATTTTGGTATGTGAAAAAGATCTCTTAATAAACTTAACTTTTTGCAAGATCATTAAATTTATTTAGAAAAGAACCCAGACATCACATTGTCTTTTGAAGTTTTGTTGTTGTTGTTGTTGTTTTGGTTGTTGTTAATGGGGGTGGTTGAGACCAACAGGTTCTTCAGACTGACTTTAAACTCACTGTGTAGTCCAGGATGGCCTCACACTCAAAAGTGATCTTACTGACTCAACCTCCCAAGTGCTTCAATTATAGGAACATGCCACCATGTTCAACTTAAAATTTCTGTTAAAATTTAAAGGAAGTAAATATTTGATTTTTACTTTCTGTCCAGGAAGACAAAATTTTTGTTTCAATTCTATTTGGAAATGTGTTCCCTAATATATTTTTTCTGTCTAAACTAGCCTAAACCTAAAGAAATTTTGTGATTGCTGAAGTTAGTATTGTAAATAACTCTTCTAGTGCTTGATTTAAATAGATAAGTAATTTGTTGTTGTTCTTTATTTTTGCTGAATCCCAAATATGAGCTGCTTTGTTTCTTTAAAAATTTGATGGCTATATTTTCTTGGTTTAATTAATTATAATACTGTTTGGGTTTGTTTGTTTGGTTTTTTTCCTTTATCATTAAGCTAACATTTTCTTGTATTACCTTTTGAAGATACCATTTGGGAGACTATGGAGGTGAAATCCTTAATGAGGTGAAAATCAGTAGGTCAGAAAAGGAATTATATGCTACTCCAGCGACTCTTCATAATGGAAATCATCACAAAGTTCAAGAGTGTAAAACTAAGGTGAATATTCTCTGGGAAGGTACATGTATGATACTATTGAGCAGAGTTATTGATTTCTCTGTTAATACAAGATGGTTAAGGAAGAAAGGAACATGAATTTGTTTTAATTTGCTAAGCACTTTGCTTGGAGTCAGCATGTTAACCCTTAATCCTCAGAATAACCTTTTGAAGTAGGGTTAACCTTGGTGTGACCTCTATGTCATAACTAATAAGTGGTAGATTTAAGGCTTGAGTTCAGGTACCAAAGTATATTATTTTACAGTATACAATCTGCTTTTCCTAGAAAATGAGAGTGATTCAAGTGTAGTTATTTTTACTAGTCTTACCAAACCCTGCATCTTATCAAAACCTAAACCTTGAGGCTTTCTTGTTTGAGACTATTAAGTTGTTCTTTGTTATTATTAAATTATTAAGTCACCATCATTGCCAAGAACCAGCATGTATTTGTTGTCTACTTTGAATGTGAGAAAATTCTGTAATTTTTGGATCACATTTTTTCCTAATTAAAGAACTAGACTAGATGATTGTTGTATTCTTAGAATAAATAATTTTATTTATTCAATACTCATTTGGTACCTTATTTAATTGGGCTATATAAAAAATTAATAAAACCTTTAATTTTAAGGAGTTTAGATATAAGTAAGAAACATACTGATTTGAAGCATCTGGACAATAAAACCTTACTCTAGCAAGATTTTAGAGGTGACTTAGAATGTTTGTGGGAAATTCATCTTTTAAAAATGTACACAGTTTTTGTTTTTCATGGGCTTATTCTTAAAGGCCAGGGAACAATGTGGAATGGGAAGACACCTTTATTTTACTCAAGTCAGTTTAAAAAACAGGTTCTTATTAATCACAGGCATCTAGCCCACCTACTTGATACCCTTTAAATCACATTTGCAGTGATACCCAAAAAGTTAGCAGTGCAACAAATGTCATTTTTGTAAGTTATTTTTACAGTCCATTCTACATCAGTCAGTGCATTTCCTAGGTATGTGATTGTTAAGAATTAGAATATGAAAACCTTAGCCTGTAATTACTGACAGAATCAGCCTTTTATTATGTATTGATCTTATTTTAGATCTTTCCTAGGAATACATTTTCAGCCTGTCAAAATACTAAAGAGATAACAGTTGCCTCCATTATTGTCTTACTCCATTACAATTTCTTTGTTGTACTCCCTATCTTAAGATACGGGGAGTTTCTAAGAAATTGGGTTTTCTTTTTAATGAACACTTACACCTATTATGTGAAAGTTTATGTCTTGCTAAATACAACTTGCCACTCAAGCAGCATTTTCATTCTGTAAAATTTATGTCTTTAAAATACATAGTTGGGTTTTTGGTTTTTGCAGTACTGGGCATTGAAGTGAGGCCCTCACACTGAGCTACATTCTTGAGCCTATAGCTAGCTCAGACTACAGTTGTGCATCACCATTTTCAGACCTAAAATAGTTTTATCATCTAGACTACCAGGGGAAATGTATAACTTGTTTGATAACTTCACACTTTCATATTGTTTGTACTCTGGTACTCAGAGCAGTTATTTCCAACTTTTTAATAATGATAGATCCCATTTTATTAAAAGGAAGCCCATATTTTAAAATAGAAATAGAACTGCTCTGTGAAAGGGAGTTGGGAGCTAGAACCTTTTTCCTTCAGTTGGTTCCTTTGCCACATCATCTCTCAGATACTTCCACATAACCTGAGTACTTCAGAACCATTTTATTGTTCAGTTCAGGTAGTAATTATCCATACTTAAAAGTGAAGGGTTTTTCTCTAGCTAATAAGCTTATTTTTCTCAAAAATTAACCACCCACAGATATTATTAAAAATTGAAAACAGTTTTAGAAATGAATTGATGAATTCCTATTCTAATTCAAGTTATTATTTAAACAAGTTATTAGGTTTCTTCATCAATATAGTAGATTTAAGTAAGAATTGAATTTAAATGCCATTTAAACACTGAGTCAAATAATAGAGCAAACTAAAAAAATCATCTTTAACTATTAGTAACAATATAAAAAACAAATTTAAATACCATAATTATTTTTCATTGTAACTTGCAGAAAATAAATCTAAAACATGTTTCAATTTATGATCAAACAATAGTTTTTGCATACTAAAAATAGTAAAATTACCTCCAGGTTTAAAATGTATGTTTTTCAAAGGGTAGTATAGTTTTTTATGATTTCTAAAATGATTTTTATTTCTTCCTTTTGGGGGAAAAATCGTCATGTAAACAGCACCCTCATCATTTGTCTTTGAAAGAAGAGGCTTCTGATGTGGTTCGTCAAAAGAAGAAGTACCCAAAGAAGCCTAAAGCAGAGGCTTTGATAACATCTCAGCAGCCCACTCCTGAGACATTGCCTGTGATCAATAAGAGTGACATTAAGCAATATGACTTTCACAGCTCAGATGAAGATGAATTTCCACAGGTGCTTGTTTTAAAACTACTTTAAAGACATGTCCTCCTCTTTAAGATTGCTGCTATTTAAAATATAGTTGACATCTCGAGATTTGATTCTTGCTTTGGTCACCTAAACATTTTCTACGTGTGTTTGTTTTTGTGTGACTGCACATGTGTGACTATACATACATATAGAGTCACAAAAATAGTATTTTCTATAGTTTCTATCCTTGGATAAAATTTATTCTGATGTGCAACATTTACATGGTTTTCAGTTTTCTCCTTTTATAAAAGTGAGATTTTTATATTTCTAAAAACAGATTTTTAGAAATGAAATTACTGAACCAAAGAGTAACAATATTTTTAAGACATTTAAACATAATTATACATAGGTAAGTGTAATGGCACATGCCTGTAATCCTAGCACTTGAGAGGCTGAGGCAGGAGGATTGGTGTGAGTTCAAGGCCAGCTTGGCCTATGTAGCTAGACCCTGTCTACAAAAAAACTCCCATAATTATACATACTCACTAACAATACTTACCTTTTAGTGCTGGGGATTTAGCTCAGTGACACAAGCACTTGCCTGGCAAGTGTAAGTCATGAGTTCAATCCCCAGTACCCCCCCACACCCCCAAGTTACCTTTGTATCATATTCTGCCAGCATTCTATTTATAACATTTAATATAAATTTTGCTAATTTTCTAATTGGCAGCTATTTGATTCTAAAATAGATTTAGAAAAATTGGTTAAAGTTATTTGTGAAAATAGTGAATATTGCAACAGTTTTATAGCAAGATATTTACAATTTAAATTTTTTATTTTGTGAGGTATGGTGGCACATATCTGTAATCCCCAGCAGTATGCAGAAGGCTGAGGCTGGAGGACCATGAATTAGAGGCCTGACTGGGCTAATATTGAGTTCAAGGCCAGCTGGACTACATAATAGGAACCTGTCTCAAAAAAGAAATAAATAAACATTTTAACTTTTACTTTCATAAGTATTGTATTTAAAGCAAGATTTTTATTTTACATATGAACGGATCTATTTGTAAAAAAGTAATATTGCTTAGAACCTCATCTAGCAATATCCTGTTTCTATTTTTCTCTTTTCTGTTATATAAAACCTTTTAAGAGACTACAGTAACAAATACCTTGAATTTATTACTAGGTTTATCATAGTTTAATATTTTTGCTTATTTGCTTCAGAGATGCAAAATCACCATGGAAAATACATGTACAAACAAGACTGTTTATAAAACACTTTATTGCTGCAACCATTTATAGAGTTTATGGAAAGTGTCCCTTGATTAGAGTACCTTATTTCTACTCTTAGTTTTTCTGCCACACATAACATTTTGGCATCAATGTAAATAGTAACAAATGTGTTTAATGTTATATAACTATTTAAGAAATTTTGGGAACTAGTTAAGAAAACCAGTTACTACTTTTTGTCAGAGAGATCATCCAGTTAAATTCAGACAAGTCTTTGAATAACCATGGGCCAATAATCATGTGACTTTGAAGAAATGAGGGATATAGTGGCCTTAATAAATAGTGGTTTTTCAGATAACAATATAGAAAAATGCTGCATGTAAAGGAAACAGTTATTAGAAGTACTCACAGTTTGCCATTGCTGAAGCACAAAACACAGAAAAGGAAGAGAGAGTAAAAGGAGTGATGTCAGCAATATTGGCCAAGTGGCCTTACATTTTATATATCAATAAAATCTCATAAATATATATTATACATTCTAGGAAATTACTTAAAAATTTAAGAACTTGATATGGTAAGTATACATAAAACAATATTGTAGTGATAGTATTAATGAGAGCCTAGAAAATTATGTTACACATTCCTACGCCTTTAATAATAATGCCAGGTACTGTGACCTGTAATAGCTAGCTTTTCTCTTTCACTAGACCGTCTCTCTAGCCTGAGAGATCTTACACAGCATAACAGGTCATGTATTTCTTTTGCATTAAGAAGTCTTCATTTCTACTTTAAATTTGTATGTTTACTCATGTATCCTCCAACTTCTAGGAAATTACATTTTTAAATTTGTAGATTTTTCTATGCCCCTATGCTGGGCTTTAACAACACTCTTTGTTTGTTTGTTTGTTTGTTTATTTTTATGATGTTGAGAATAGAACTCAGGACTTCATGCTTGCCAACAGGTGCTATCCCACTGAACTATATCCCCTTCTCATTAGTTTTTAATGGTATCTTCACATTGCTAAAAAGTATTTACCTATTGTTAAGCATTATTCCCTGAAGAAGCCACGTAGTACTTTTATATTCAAAATTCTATTTCTCAAAAGGTTGTTTAGGTAATCATATGTAGCTTCTTTGTTCAATAAACAAGAAATACAAGACTAAGGAGTATTGAGAGAACTGTCTCCTCACAATAATGTTTCAGGTTCTCTTAAAATTAGAGAATCTCTCTGTCCTATGTTATATAATCTTGCCACAGTGTCATAGAATCCAACCCTGAGGAATGGTAGTAGGAGAAGAAGGTGATAGATACACTTTAGGGGCAAAGAATCTCTAAAACTTGAATTTTGACATTCTCTCTGTATATCTTACAAGAAGTAGATGATTTACAAAGGAACCAAAGTATAAAATTCATGTTTATGACTTCCTTTCAAATTTCAAGTTTGGGCTATATCCCCATGAATGAGCTCCACCTCACTATTTCTGTCTTCCCCCATAGGGTTGTTGGAGGCATATTGGAACCTCAAACAAATGCCTTTCTCCCTCGATGACCCTGCTCAGTAATAATTGCCACAGTTTGGAGATAATGTGGAGAAAATATTTTTCCTCTCAAAATAGGAAGAAAGGAATTTGTGAGGTTCAAAAATATGCAAGTAAATATGGTTCAGCTAACATTAGAAAAAGAGATGTACTACAAAATGAAACAACTGAAGCTTAAGTACTAAAACTTTTTGTTTGGTTTTAACCATTATGAGTGGAAGTTTAGCTAAACCATTGTTTCTGTGACATGTCATAGTGTATGTGTGCATCATTTTGTCTGTTGTGACACTTACAAAATGTATTACAGTCTTCAGTGGTGTCCTAAGGATTGCCCTTCAGATTTCTATCACATGGCCTGTGCAGAATACTTTTTAATGTGATAGTTATATAAAAATTTTTTTGTTTTGGTGTCTAATTGTTTATCATTTTGTCTGCAACTGATCAATTTAACTTTTAGTAAGTGCTTTTCATATATATATACTTGGGGCTTGGGATATAGCTCCAGTGGCACAACACTTGCCTGGCAAGCATGAGGTCATTATTCAATTCCCAGTACTAACAAAACAAAAAAAAAAAAGGAAGTGCTTTTCTGATTTTCTGCTTCTGATCTGTTAAGTTTAAACAATGCCTTCTTTTTAAAAGATGGGAGATATAAAACACTTTTTTGAGTAAAATATATGGAGTTTATAGCTTTTTTTTTTTTTTTGGCCTATCCATTACACTTTCACTGGCTTCTTACAAAATCTATCAGAGAAAAACACATCTACCTGTAGGTGAAGCATAACTGCCATCATCCCTGTATTTATGGTCACATACATTGTTTATACAATGAGATATATAAAAGCCATGTTCTCTTTAAGTCTTAATACTTCGTGTACAGAAGCAATTATGCAATAGCCACATAGACTTACCAACAAGGACTAAATCATTAGAGTAGGGATCTTTAACCATAGAAAATATTTGCTAGTCGTAAAATAGAATTTACATCCTACTAAATATAATTAAAAGAGTGATTTGGTATTTGTAATCATCATGAATATTCATCTATTGACTTGATAACTCCTAAACAGTATGCTCCTTTTGTCCAGGTTCCATCCCCGGTATCAGAACCTGAAGAAGAAAATGATCCTGATGGTCCCTGTGCTTTCAGAAGGCGGGCAGGATGCCAGTATTATGCTGTAAGAACTTTATTTTTTGTGGATGGGAATTAACATATAATTCATAGTAATCTTAATCTAAAAATGAGTCATGCATTAGTGTTTTTTATTTAATATCCACTGTGGGAATACCAGTAAAAGATGCTAAAATGTACTGAGTCCTTTCAAAGTACATTAGTATCACTTACTTGGAAATTGATAATATATATAATTTCATTTTGAGTTTTAATTATAGCTTTCGCAATTGTGAAAATTAACCCCAGAATCTCTAACTTGGCTCTGAAACCTTTAATGGAAGCTGAGTATTTATTTAAATTTATTGTTTCACAAGTCTGTCTTGTGTATTTGTACCCAGTGAGTATCAAAATAGTGATTTTTAAACTTGGCAATATTTTTCAGATAATTGTATGTTTAACTTTTTGATGTACTTAGAAATTTCATTGTGATACCTTATCAAGTTTTTGTGCAGCTAATATTATATCTAGGGAAGGCTCTCGCTCTACAGGGCTCAGGGTTTCTGATAAGGTACAGCTATAGAGTTATGGAGATGGTTTCACTTTCTTATGTGGCTTGTCAAGACCTTTAGTCTAAAACCAGTAAGAAATTACTAGTTGATAATTACATATTTTCCTCTTTGAAGTAGTTGTTCAAGTTACAAAAGTAAAGCATACAAAGTTGACATTTAAACAGTGAGACTGCAATCAGTTCTGTTCAACTATCCAACAAAAACTTAGTAATATGGTTATCAATCCTACACACTTAAACATACATTCAGTTATATCCTTTGGAACACTTTTTCTTTTCCTCTCTTTTTTTTTTTACAATAACTATAATCAATTCTCGTAAACTGTTTAGAAGTTCTACACATGTATAAGTCTCTACATGTATACCTTTCTGTATTAATTAGAGGAAAAAAACAAGTCAACAAAACAAATTTCTAGAAAAACACAAAATGAAAAAGACATATAAAACCATAATACTAGGTAATCTACAGTAGTTACTATGATGTCTTGTTATTTTCGATAAAATTGTCTATATCATCAGACATAGTATAATTAAATATAGCAGTACATAGCACTATTAATAAAAACTAAACATTGGAGACATTATAGGGCTTCAAAGCCAGTTAATAATCAAACCAGAATGGGTATCCTATTGGGTATCCTATTGAATCTCGTCATCTTCAGAGTAGTTGCTACTACTCTCAGACTTGCTACTATCAAGCATACCTGATTCAAATAAAATCATTCAAGACAAAACAGCAATATAGCCAATCTTTTCTGCCTCATCTCTGCTATGCTATTTTTCTGTCATTGTTGTTTACTTTTCTCCTTCATTCCACTGTCTGCCCCTTTCATTGAGGCCTTTCTGCCATTGTTCTTGGAATCCTGGTGATTTTCTTCTCTCTCTCTAGAATGTCCTTCAATGTTCTTTGCAGGGTTGAATTGGTGGTCACAAACTCCCCCAGTTCCTCTTTGTCGTGGAAATATCTTGTCTCTCCATTAATTTTGAGAGACAGTTTTGCAGGGTACATCAATCTGGGTTGGAGGTTATTTTCTTTGAGGGCTTGGAATATTTTGCTCCAAGCTCTTCTTGATTTGATGGTTTGCATCGAGAAGTCCACTGTGATTTTGATGAGTTTTCCTTTATAGGTAATCTGTTTCTTTTCTCTGACCGCTTTTAATACTCTGTTGTTGTGATGGATTTCTGGGATCCTGATTATTATATGTCTGGGTGTAGATCTGTTTTGGTTGTAGCTGGCTGGAGTTCTATATGCCTCATATATCTAAACATCACTTCTGTTTCCTATGCTAGGGAAGTTTTCCTTAATTATTCCTGTGAATAGCCTTTTTATTTCATTTGTATTTGTCCCTGCTTCTTTGTTCATGTTTCTTATTCTTAAGTTATAAATCCACTTGTTGTCTTTTAGCCTTTGTATCATTACTTCCTGGTTCCTTGTTATTTTTAAGAGATCCTTCCTTTTGCGATCATGCATTGCAAATCTATCTTCAAGGTGGTGTTTTGGGTTTTTTTAATTTTTTTTTTTTGTCAGTACTGTGGATTGAACTCACGACCATGTGCTTGCAAGACAGGCACTTATGCTGCTGAGCTAAATCCCCAGCCCCTGTCTTCAAGTTTTAAAAGTCTGTCTTTAGTTTCTGTCAAGAAGTTTTGCCAGCTTTCAATGGAGTTTTTATTTCCTGATAATCTCTTTAGATCTGCTTCATGTATTCTAGATTATGTTTATATTCTTGATCAAAGGATTCTTTCCTTTTTCTGGGCTCCTCCATTCTTCCATTTGTTTCTTCTTGAGGAGTGCCCAGCATTTCTTTTATAAATCTTTTAATCTGCTTATATCTTGCTTCACCTGAGTTAGAATTTCAGATTTAAATTCGTTGATGAGGTCACGGAAGTATTTCTTTATTTCCAGTGAGACCGTGTCTGATGTTGCATGTTTGCTGCCTTCAATCTCCTCTGTATTTGCCTCTCCTGCACTTATTATCCCTATTTAAGCGGTTGGAGGCTTTTTGTTGTTCCTTTGTCTTGTCATGTTTCTGGTTTCTTTCAGACAGGTGAATGGTGGGGGTCTCAGGTCCTTTTCATATTGCTTACCGTTTTTCTAAAGCATACTGGCTAGGGTATTGCTGCCCTCCAGTTTGCTGTTGATCTGTGAGGTGCATGCAGGGGCAATGTGGGCCGGCCCCTCCCCTCTAAGCCAGTCAACCAGTGAGTGTCTTCAGCACATTAGTGTGTGTGCAGATGTCACAGGTTCGGGACAGCATCGACCCTGGCTATTGGGTCCTGACCAGGGGCATGGCCCAGCCCAAGCAGATCCCACCAAACCACTTTGGCCCAGGAACCACCTATTGACGTGGCCTTGGTTGTCGATTCAAGCCTGTCTTGCCGAACTCTAATATGTCGTCTAGCCAGTCACCCTACTCTGGGGAACCCAGTTCTCAGGACTCACCAAAGTCCATGCAGCTCGGTTCACCGGTTCCCCTCCCTGTTGCAGCGCCTCCTCCCGCCAAGGGTCTCGGGCTTACCAACCCTGGCTCTCAGCAGGGCCACGACCTCAGCTCGATCGTGAATCGCCCGACTCTAAGACACTCTCAGTACAGCAGCGGGAGCATGCTCAGCCTCAGCCCTCTGTCCACACTTCTTCTTTTTTTATTTTTACTTTTTTTTCTTTTTCTTTTTCCTCAGTTTCTTTCTGTGTCATGAGAATTCCTCTCCTTTCTCGTCTGGTCTTCTCCATAGTGTTAAATTCTAGCATCTGAGTTGTTTTTCTCAGAGAGGCTCTCTTATCGTGTTACCTATCGATCAGCCATCTTTTTTTTCCTCTTTGAGCTGTATTAATAGTGAAGAAAAAGCTTCAGCTTGACCCACATATGAAGCACAGATTTTTAGTTTAGATGAGATTGAGCACATTTAGGGTGACAGTTTTTAGTTTAGGAAGAAAATTCTTTCTATTTCGCTGCAGTAAAAAGCCCATAAATTACTAACTTAATAGCTCTACTTATAAATAGTAAAATACATATAAATAAATAGCAAAAGAAAAGACACAGGAAGTAGCAGATCTTTTTCAAATGGATGGAGGAACAAGAGATGAAGGAAAGGAGGAGAGAAAAGGGAAATGTAAAAAAGAATTGAAGGAAAGAAAATGAAAATAGAGCTTTTACAAATGGAAAGAGACCAGGAGTTGGAAGAAGCAGGGAGGGAGAGGAAGGATAGGCAGAAAAGAAAATTACAACATTATTATGTACCCATACCAACTCCTCATGATAAGTAGTATTATTATATACTGTAGAATTTTAATAGGAAAAAGTATAACATGCTAAATGTGTTCATCAGCTAAATTCAGTGTGGGTATTTTGTGTGAGTAAATTTTTGATGCAGTTTTATATGTTAACCTGATAAATGCCAATTAAGCCCTAATTTTATAATTTTTCATTTAGATTTTTAGTCTCCTAATACTTTATTTTTATCATGATTTAACTTTTCTTGATTTCAAATTTACTCCATAAGTTATTTTTTTCTGTCTTTGCAGCCTCGTTTGGACCAAGTTAACCACACATGTGAAAATTCAGAATTGGCAGATTTGGATAAGTTGAGGTATAGGCATTGCCTTACAACACTTACAGTCCCAAGAAGATGTATAGGATTTGCAAGGAGGCGAATTGGCAGAGGTGGAAGGTAAGCTGTTTGGAGCTAGAAGACAAAATAAAAAAGCTCTTAACTCTTCCAGTTAATATTTGGCTTTATGTTGTTTTTTCAGGGTCATAATGGACCGAATATCCACAGAACATGATCCAGTTCTAAAACATATAGATCCTGAAATGTTGAATAGCCCTTCCCAAACTATAGACTTTTCTAATATCTCTCGGACCAATGCTTCCAATAAACCTTGTGAAAATAGACTGTCTCTTTCTGAAATATTAAGCAATATCAGATCTTGTCGACTACAGTGTTTCCAACCAAGGCTACTAAATTTACAAGACAGTGATAGTGAAGAATGTACCTCAAGAAAACCAGGGCAGACTGTGAACAATAAAAGAGTTTCTGCAGCATCTGTAGCTTTATTGAACACCAGCAAGAATGGTATATCAGGTAAGCTTTTGCTATTAAGAGTACATACCACTATTGTTTTCTCCATAATTGTCATTATTCACCAAATAAACTCAGTAAATTTTGGAGCCTTTTTTATTTTCCTAGTCTTACTCACGTAGGGAACTTCAATCTAAGAAACAAAACTACTAACATGGTTCACATTTTACCAAATTGTCCTAGCTGGTTTCTGTAAAACCACTGATGGGAATTGGAATGTCAGTTTCTGTGTGGTTAATGTGTAGGCAGGATGCAGAATTCCCTGAGGGCAGACTGCTTGCAAACTGCCCTTTAGATTATCATAATACTATATAGTATTCTCTGAGGGTTTTTTTTTGTTTTTGTTTTGTTAAAGATAGTTTTCATTTTTATATGTTAACTTTGCTAAAATGTAAACATTGTTCTTTAAGAATACTATTGGAAGCTTTCAGAAAAATGTTTTGAAGAGACTCCCTATAAGTAATAGTAATTGTCTGACAATTTGACTAATTAAAATGAGAAAGTCTTTTCAAAAAATACTACTCAGATTCTGCTGAAATTAGTTTTTTTTTTAATTTTAAAAAGCAAAACAAAAAGATAGAAATGATAGATAACTATACTAATTTCTCTTAGTTCATCAAAAAGAACAGTTTGTGCTGTCATTGTTTGATTGATCACTTTTGTATCTAGATTTTGTAACCTGCACAACTAGTTCGGAGATAACAATATAAAATTAGTTTATAATGTGTACATTGTAAATGTACAATGTCTGGAGAATCTAAAATAATTTTTATTTTTCCCCTTATTGTGGCCAGTCTTTATCATATATATACAAATATGTATAATATGTATGTATAATTAAATATTCTTACAAGGTATACATTGCAAATAATGCATAGTTACAGAGGGAAGAAAATAAATATGGTTTGAGTTAATATTATTCATAGTCTTTCTGTAAAAATACGTATTTTTAAATTATTTCCTTGATGTTACATTTATTTAGGAGATGAAATTAATAAACTTCTTTAAAGTGATTTGAAATTCAGTCACACATGAATTCAGTCTTTTTTACTTACTGAGTCGCCTATTTTTCAACTTGATATAGACATTTATCTGTTTAAAGGTTATAATGGGAAATTGGATTTGTTTGAACAATTAGAAGTTGGTATATCATTTCTCTAAATTACTAATTAATTTTCTCCTATACAAACTTAGGTAAGGAAAATACATGTCTAAAATTTAATGAGTTTTTGAAAATGAAATGGACAAATACTTGGTGTGACTTGTAGTCCTAGAATTCTTAGTAATCTAAAAACTGTAGGAAGTTGACAAATACTGGATCACATCTTTTTTCAGTCAGTTCTCAGGTCACAGTTCACATTATTTAACCAAATGGAAATTGTAGTACTAAACATTACTCAAAATAATTTTTGGAAGGAGAGTTCAAAAACATAATAATGCATTTTATTTGTGTTGACCATAAGCTGATTTTTTTTCTTTACAATATATACCATATAAGATGAATTTACTATGTATTTTCTCAACCTGAACAGAGCTAGATATTTACAGCTTTCTATTATACGTTCCACATAAAATCTATGTTTAACTTGACTTTTTGGTAAGAAATGTATGTGTTATATATGTTACTGTATTATCAATACAAAATTGTATTGATCTAAAATGTAACTTAAATAGTTCACTAACAGTCATCTTGATAGTCTGTGACACCACCATACATCAGTGTGAAATAAGCATTTAAAATACCATCTTAACACATGCATATTTGTCTCATGGAACTTAAATCACCAGTGTGCAGTTTTTCTTTACAGTACTAGAGATTGAATCCAGGGCCTTTACACCAAGCTATATTCCTAGCCTCCCTTTTTTAGTCTGAGACAGGGTCTTACTAAGTCTCCAAATTACCCAGCATTGGTTCATATTTGCAGTCCTCCTGCCTCAGCCTCCCAAAGTGTTGGGATTATAGGCATGCACCACCACGGGTGGCATCAGAGTCAATAAGATGGAGCAGAATATAAATAGACTTTTTTTCTGTATAATGAAATATTATTTTCCTTATGTAAGTTTATTTAGGAGAAAATTACTAATTTGGAGAATGATATGCCCACTTTAAATCATTCAAACATCCAACTGTTCATTACAACTTTTAAATAAATATGTTATAGATACCTGAAAATGTGTGTCATAGACAAAACTAAAACTAGGCTTTTCCTTTTAAGACAGTAACATGTTTATTAGATGTGTTTTCTTAATTGAAAAATTCTTAGTAAAAACAAGACAAGGAAAGATAGATTGTACTGAATAAATAAACAAGGAAAATTATTTCATACAAATTATTTAGGCTCTTATATTTGCAAAGCCAAATGTTAAATATTTAAGTTACAAAGTTTAGTTATTTGAGACAGCAGTACTATAACTACCCTTTGAGATGATGTTCAAATATATTTCATGTCATAGAGTACTTGTTCAGACTTGAAGGCCAGATTAATTTACATTTAACAGTTTTGAGTAATGTCATTGCAAATTAACCTCCTTTTTCTTTTGTCACCTGTCTTAATATAAGTACCAATAGCCTTTTTGACTAGCTTCTTATGTCTTAATATTACCAGCTTATAAAAGCATTGATAGTTACAGAGATATGTTCTGTAGTAGTTTCTAAAACAAAGTTTTGACTTTTAGTCAGTTTTTCTTATCAGGGGTGAGGAGACAATACTGAGGATTGGACCTAGTTTTTTGTATACATTCTACCACTAAACTACATCCAGGCCCAACTATTCTTTCTTATAGTGCAATGAAATTTTTGCAAACATAGTGAAAGTTTTAGGGTGGGCAAAACTGTTATAACTAAGAACCAAAGATTTAGTTTTTGGATTAATGTTGCTTTTAAAGGTGAGAAAAGGATTCAAACCTAAGCGATTAAAAGAACTTAGTTTGACTGCTAAAGAAAATAAAGAACTGTTAATTTTAACTATTTAGCTTGAGCATCAGAAGTTTAAATGGATCTTTAGTCTGTTTTCATTGTCATCACATCCATTTGTTCCATACTCTCTGTCCCCTTACCTTCCCACGTTGTACTTACACGTAAGTCTCTTTGTCAGTTTGCCTGTATCTGTTAAAGGATGTTTATAGTTCGAGAAAAGTAATGTCAACTTTCTTGGATTGCACGCTTAACTTTAGAGTAACAGAGTGGTTTATTGAAACCCTGAGTCATCTGACTCCCTACTCTGCCCTGGAAGATTTGAAATATGATCCCCGTTTCCTCTCAACTCTTAATCTTGTCTTAGAACCTGTCCTTTAAAAAAATAAAAACACTGTGGTAAAGCATTTGTTAAAACTTATTTTTAAAAAGTCCAAACTGATAAATGAAGAAATACTAAAATGTACATTCATTTCGAATTTCAGATAATCTTTATTAAAGCGTGAAAACTTGATTTAGAACAGTACTTGACAAGTTCATGCCCCTTTAAGAATAATATCATCTTAGCCCAGTTTGAAAAAGTTTCCAGCAATAAAAGTTGAAAGATTATGAGAAACCAAGGCAGGCACAAGCACAAAAATCACCTGTTCATATTCCATTGGGAGATAATCAGAAGATCCAGAATGTTTCTATTACATTTTCCTTAAGATTACCATGAAACAACAATACAAAGCTAGCAAATACCTGTTAAACCTTTACAAATACTCAAGTATACCTCTTTGGGCTCCAACTTAAGAGACAGTATCCAAAACTTTTAAATTATATATTAGTGTAAAATCTGTGGTGTTATCCACAGTATGTTTTTCATGGGTCATTGTCAGAAAATGGGAAGCAAAGGTCAGCATTGGCAGAGCACTATGTAGAAGCTACAAACCTGAAAGGTAAAGGATGAAATGAAAAAAGCCTAGGACTTTTGAAAACATTATTCCAAGGATGGTGACAAGTATTTTTTTTAAAAAAAAAAGGCACATAGATTCATTTGAGGAATAAAGGACTGTTGAATCTAAGATGGATAATGAATCAGATACATATGAGTTAGCTAGAAAGATTAGGAGCTTTCATGGAAAATAGTGGGTTATATCTGCGCAATGACTTAAAATTCAGGTATGATACTTAAGTATAAAATCACATATCTGGACATATAAAGTGGAAAGTTCTCTGATAATCATATCAATTAGAATGTGTTATCCCAGGGATATTTTCTAGAACTTCTTGTTTCCCGTCTATCTAGAGAAATATTGCTACCTTCACAAAACCAATAATGTTTATGATTGCTTTTAAATTTACAGGACTTTGTAATTTGAGATAAATTTCCTGTTAGGCTACCAAACGCCCTCCTACCCCCAAATTGGGCATCAGCTAGTGAAAATAGTTTGGCTTGGTTCTGAACAAGAAAAACAGAAAGGGTTTCTTTTTATGCATTATGCTTTGCTCTATGTCTACACTAGCTCATTCAGAACTGGGTTTCTGTCTTCTATCTCATTCCTAAATAGATGTTTTCACTATAACTGTGAACTTTTCTTGATATATTTTAATGGATGCCTTTTTTTTGGTTGGTTTGTTTGTTTGTTTGTTTGTTTATTGTCCTAGGAAATAAACCCAGTACTTTCACACTGAGCTACATTCCTGTCTCATTTTATTTTGCAACAGTATCTCACTAAATTTCTAAGTTGGCAGATTGTGCTCAAACTTTTGATTCCCCTGCCTCAGCCTCCCACAGTAATGTATGCTTCTTGATATCCTAGAGTCAGTGTAAGAAAGGTCTTTTATGGAAATATTTCAGTAACTAAGGAAAAATAATTAGTAGATAGTACTTTTAATCAAATTTTTATCCTTTACCTGCTCGTAAGGTCAATATTGAGAATGGTTGTTGATTATTTCATCCATACTATTAAAACTATATCACTTTACCTTAAAAATAGTAAAGGAGTTAGAAAGGGTGTTTTGTATATGTTCCAATTTTTTTTTTATCATGATCACTATTGGCTGTTTTTATCTAGAGAGTTGCAGTAATACTAAATAATGCTATAGAAAATTCTGGATGAAAAACATCAACTTATTTCAAATACAAAACATCATTAGTAAAGAAAGATCTAAATGTCGAGAACGAATTTAAGTTCTGAGTTTAGGATTGGTGGAAGATACAAAAGTGAATGCAGTTTTCAAAGCGTATCCACATTATAGAATTAAATTTGTATCCATGATTCTCAACCAGAAATGGAATCAGAGATGAGATTTTTGGTGTCTAAATTAGCTTAAATTTAAAAAAGATTGAGAATGATTTGAATTGAGGTTGGAATTTTATGAGTGTCTGTGAGGAGGAAAGGATAGATTTCTGAGCAAATTAATGGTCTCAACAAGATAGGCATCCAAGAAGGCAAATAATCTTGGCAGCATCCTTTTTCAATATATCTGTAGATGTTTCATCTCTTCATGAAACCTAGTTAAAACACCTCTAGTTAGCAATATTCCATTAGCTGTGAACTAATACCCCAAAGTAATTTTTTAATTTAAAAATGTAATTTGTTCGTTTCACTAATTTAGACACATACAGCTTGTATCCCTTATCTAAAATATCAGAAGTATTTCAGATTTCTGAGTGTTTTGGATTTTGGAATATTGGTGTACATTTTACCAAACATCCCTAATCTAAAAATCTAAAATTCAAAATGCTCTAAAATGGAAAACTGTGTTAGGCAGTCAGGAAGTTTGTATTTGGAGCATTTCCTACTAGGGACACTGCCTATATTTTATTATCAATTAGTAACATTTTATCAACTGCCTTACCTTATTTTGAAAAGAGAAAATTTTTGCTTTTCATTCTCATTTCCATTTTGAAATAGCCAACAAAATTATATTCTTCATGTTCAGTCTATTCTGTAAATTTAACCACTGTGAGTTTCAATTTTCCACCAGTACATAAAGTTCAGCCCTGGGCAATTAGTACTGGATTAAAGGACTTTGATAATACCAGATTGCAAATCCCTTTCTTTTGAAACAGTCCACTCTTATTATATACCCAGAGTTTGCAGTTTTATAAGATTTTCCTTCCTGCCTTTATATGTACTAAGCTGTTTATCTCTTCCCTGTGGTTTTTAAACATTTGGAAATTCATGAATATTTTGCATTTTTGTTTGATTTTAAAGATAGAAAATAAACCTTCACTAGTCATAACTTACAATGTATCTCAGTTATCATAAAAACATTTTAAAATTTTTCATATCTGATCCTACTAAACAAAATATTTAGGAGTAGTGATGTGACCTAGGTTTGGGGTATAGACCATAATCTAGACCTCTGTAGGTCATATTGACTAGATCATGCAACTGTATGTAAAACTTGTTGGTATTTATTTAGTATGGTTTCATGGTTCCATGTTTGTATTCCTTGTGTGGAATTGGTGGTAAGTGTACACAACACATCTTCATTCGTTTTGTCATCCCTTTTTCCTCACCTCTGTCCCTCTTTCCTCCAGCTCTTGATCCCCTTCCCATTTGAAAAGGCTCTGTCTCCATACTGCTTATCTTTTATTTTGCTTTTTATAATTTGGGTTTCTTATTAGAGAAGCCATGCAATATTTAAGCTCATGTGGCTGATTTATTTCATTTAACATTATGGTCTCCAAACATTGCAGCAGTTTTCCTACATATGACCCAAGTTCATCTTTATCACGGGATTAATCCACCTTTTCTTCCCGACTACATTATAGGACTTTTTATAGCAAGGGTTTTCTTAATTTATTTTTCCCTGTTTTCACTATAACCGCACCATAGTAGATGGTAAATACTTACTGATTTTTATAGTAGAGAAGAAAGAAAGTAATGAAAACAAGGGGAAAGTTCAGGATATATCTCAGTGGTAGCGCACCACGAGGCCTAGATTCAGTCTCCAATACTCGATGGGGGAGCAGGGGAAGTAGAATTACTGTATTTTCCAATACAATTTAAGATTTTCATAACTAAGAATGTACAAACTTCACCTGGTATAATAACCTTAGTTGCTTCAGAGACTGAAGCAGGAGAATCACAAGTCTAATGCCAGATTTAGAGAGCCAGGAAATGTAGCTCAGTGGTAGAGCCTGTTGCCTAAATATCAGCAAGGCCCAGAGTTCATTCCCTAATGCTGAGGCAGGGAAATAGCTCTGTCTCTGCTAAGTCAGTTTATCAGTGATCTACTTAAATATCAGTGAATGAAGTTTTGTTTGTGTTTCTTCCAGAAAAATTATTACTACTGTAATTTTTAGTAGCCAATATTTTAATCAGTTAAAACAGATCTTGTTTTATTTGAAACCTCTCTTTAATATACTTGATCACAGCATAATTGATTACATCTAAAGATACATAGTATCTCTGATTTTTCAAAAGCTTTTCTGATTACTAGCACATATTTATGCATGCTGGATTTATTTTAAGCATTGAGTCTGTTGGCTTAACTGTGGCTTGTGGTTATGTTAGATATATATGTTTGTTCTCTGATTTATAATCAGATGGAAAGTATTTTCACTTCAGTATCATGATAACCAGCTATCACTTAGCCATCATTATTTATATTAACAAATTTGATTTTGCCACATAATATAGCCATCATAATGTAGATAATCAGGAGTGATCTAAAAGACACTAAGTTTGAATATCCTCATATTAGAACTATGTTACACAGTAAAAACTACATATAGAATGTATGTAGGATGTAATATTAAGGCAGTCATGGATATAAAAAACATATGCCATACTTGAAAGATTGGTCATTTGTGTTAGGGTTTTTTTTCTGGTGTATACTATGATTTAATTGTGAAATAAGTTTATATCATAGTCTTGTGTTACTAAGAATACTTTAAAACATTTAAAACATTGTTTATCCTTTACCAGTAACAGGGGGCATCACAGAAGAACAGTTTCAGACACATCAGCAGCAGTTAGTTCAAATGCAGAGGCAGCAACTTGCTCAGCTTCAGCAGAAACAGCAATCTCAGCATTCCTCGCAACAGACACATCCAAAAGCACAGGTAAACCTGTCTTTCAATAGTGGTGCTGTCTTTTCTCTCTTTTTTTTTTTTTAATTATGTAGTTTTGTTCAGTTTCAATCAAGTCACAGGAAAATAACTATGTATTGCCACTCTTGATTTTAAGAATCTAAACCCAAATTTGTTTTTAAATAATTTACATGATTTTAAGTGACTAGATCATTAACTAGTCTGAATATTTTAAAAAGAGTCCTCAAGCCAAAAATTTGTATTTTTTAGTTTAGGAAATAATTAACTGCTATTTTTGGAACAGTTGTTGAGAATTCATAGAAATAATTGTATTGTTATAACCCCAGATTTTTTTTAAGAATCTAGCTTTTTAAAATGCTTTCCTAGGGCCAGGTTTATAGCTCAGCAGCACAGCACCTGCCTGCCAAGTGTGAGGTCATGAGTTCAATTCTTCATGCCAAAATAAATAAAATAAAATAAAATGCCTTCCTAAACCATGTCTTTAAGTATTATGTAGGTGTGCTGTATAGGGTGATAGGTAATTGAATAATGCAGTAAAAATAAGCATTATAGCCACTTGCCTCTGTGAATCAGATTTTCTATAGAAAAAAAAATTGCCACTATGAGAAGTTGTTCATAGACATGATTAATAAAAATACTAAGGATAAGAATAAAAATATTTAATAAAACCATGGGAACTAACTGCCAATACTTTGACATGAGACCTCTTTAAGACTCCATGTGAACTACTAGTCTCCAGAACGTTATAAGAAATACATTTCTAGGGCTGGGGATTTAGCTTAGTGGCATAAGCACCTGCCTTGCAAGCTCGCGGTCATGAGTTTGATCCCCAGTACCGACAAAAAAAAAAAAAATTTCTGTTGTTTCAAAACATCAAAAACAAAACTAAAAGATTATTTCAAAGTTGATCCACCTAAAAAGAATAAGCCTTGTATTAAGTCTTCAGGCTTCATAATTCTAAAGGTACTTCCAAGGTAATAGCAAGTTATCTTAGTTTCATTATTCTGTGAGCTCTTGGGCCAGGATCTGTTCATCAAGGTTCAGCTCATTTTTAAGAGTCAGTACATCTCCCTAAAGATTCTGAGTCCAACACCATGAAAATTTCAGTGACCCTGACTCTGTCAGCTAACTTTCCTATGACATCCAAGTAGGCCTGGGGCTGGCTAACAAGATGAGAAAGCTATTGACTTGAGCAACAGTTAACCAGTTTTACACATAATCAAGGGGTGGTCATTTAACTTAGATGTATTTGTTTTTTGTGAGTCTCTTGTGTTTAAAGTATTTTTAGCTTACTAAAAAGGTTAGGGAAAAACAAAGACAGGTTTTTCCATTATGCCAAGAATGACATAATGAGGTCTGAGATTCACGTATTCCATCATATCTAGCTTGTCAAACATTCTTAAAATCATTTATTAACACTATTAGAAAAATAGAACATTAAAGACGTGGATTTTTTAATAGCCTAGTTCTTTCTCAGAAATAATCATGGCTAGTTTCTAGTCACTTTATGTTACACATAACCACAAATAGTCTCTAAAGTCCTCGATCTCTAAACACTTGTGACTCTTCAGGATTAGAAAGGCAGTAGCCTCTTGGGTTCACCCCATTCCTTAATATGTTTGTGAAATTATATCTGAAAAACTGAGAATTTGACTTTGTCCATGTTATAGGGCTCAAGCACCTCTGACTGTATGTCTAAAACACTTGACTCAGCCAGCGCCCACTTTGCTGCATCTGCAGTGGTCAGTGCACCTGTTCCAAGTCGCAGTGAGGTAGCCAAGGAACAGAACACCGGCCACAACAACATAAATGGTGTTGTCCAGCCTTCAGGTAGGGCTGCTGTTTCCACATTGTACTACTGGCTTGAAGTTGTAACTCAGTTGAGTTTGGAAAATGTGTATAAGAAAGCATTCTTTGTAATACCTTGGAAAGATGTGGCTGTTTTTCTGAAACTCACTGTTTTCTCCCATATGCTGGATATACCCACCTGTGGAACTCTCCACCCTTCCTGGGATACACTTGTCAGTTGCCTCACATTTTAGGAAATCTATGTACTGATTAAAAGTGAATTATAAACCAGGAATATCTGTTAAACAAGTTTTAGTTCAGGTTTGCTTTCTCACTCTTAAATATTAGTAGGCATACTTTCTCTGACAGTTCTTCATGAGATACAGAGTTGGTATGACATTCTGTGTTCTTCCTGCTTCCCTAGTCCTCTAAGACTTGCTGTTCCTTCAGCTGTCACTCAGACCCTAGGATTTTCCAGTTTTACTTTATCCATGATCCTGATTTTTTCTGAAGTTCATTCATCTATAAATTTTTAGAGAAACTTCACTATCATTCCCATCTGTCCTGTTGTATATTCCTCCAAGGTTGCCACAAATAAAGGCAGCAGAATACTTGCAAAGCCTTTTTATGCAGACAACAACAAGAGGCTATTCTTAGTGTTACAACTAGAGAGTACCTAGTGCTTGCTGATCATCAGCTCTCTTTGGAGAGAAACTGTTAGGTGCAAAGTTAACTTGGTAGTCTATTAGAATAATTATGTTTACATGTGTTTTTATTAAACTCTTGGGTTTTTTTGTTTTACAGGGTATTACTAGTTAGTGTCTCATGACACTAACTGATGTATTTTTTTTTTCTTTCAGGAACCTCTAAAACATTATACTCCACCAATATGGCTTTATCATCCAGCCCAGGGATTTCAGCTGTACAACTTGTAAGGACAGTTGGCCACACTACTACAAACCACTTAATCCCAGCATTGTGCACAAGCAGTCCTCAAACACTTCCCATGAACAATTCCTGCCTGACAAATGCAGTGCACCTCAATAACGTCAGTGTTGTTTCTCCAGTCAATGTGCATATCAATACACGGACTTCAGCACCATCGCCAACAGCCTTAAAACTTGCCACAGTTGCTGCCAGTATGGACAGA
Organism: Hydrochoerus hydrochaeris; assembly: GCA_004027455.1. Taxonomy (NCBI): domain Eukaryota; kingdom Metazoa; phylum Chordata; class Mammalia; order Rodentia; family Hydrochaeridae; genus Hydrochoerus; species Hydrochoerus hydrochaeris. Next base: position 8,083 of record PVLA01008549.1, on the reverse strand, counting down.
GTGCCAAAGGTTACTCCAAGTAGTGCCATCAGCAGCATAGCAAGGTGTGTGTATGTTTCAAGTACCATTCCCTCCTTTTGTGCTGGCTACCCAGTGAGAGGAAAAAGACCTTACTTTTACTGTTTAAGCAGTATCTGTTAACAGACTTTGTTTTGAACACATCTTGAGAATAAAGCTCTGTGACTTCAGTTATTTGTTTGAAGTTCCTAGTAGGATGCTTAAATCTCGGCCAGAATTCTTTAAAACAATAAACAAGAAAATGTCAAATAACTGATTAATGAGTACATTTTAGAAGCTTCAAATATTCTTACATTAGTTTTGTGGTTTAAGCAGTCTGAAAGATTAGAATTGTTACTAATTCTATGCAGTTTTGGTTACAAATCAAAATTTGTGTTTTCTTTTGTATTATGCCAAAAAAGAAAGTAAATTATTCTACATATATGTTAATAAAATTGAGAAAATTCCAGAATTAACTAAATCTTTACCGTATCTCATAGTGAGTTTGTTTTTTTCAATAATACTATAATGCAAGGAGAATACTAAATCAGAAATAATTGATTTGCGTGGTGTATGACCTTAAACCTAGAAAATTAAACCCTAGTCAGGGGTAATTTAAGCAGTATTGTACTCCTAGTGATAATTCTCTTTGCACAGTATATTCTCCACTTGTAAAAAACTGGGATTATACTATGTTATACATTTCATAAGCAATTGATCATTAAGTTCTACTAAAGAAACAGTTACTATCTTTCCTAAATAGCTATAATTAAATAATTAGAAATTAATGGAACATCTGACCTAAACAAAACTTCCTCATTCCTGTCTGAAAAATGATAAAAATGGGGAAGGATCTTGTGAAATCATGTTTAGTTGGAATTACATAAAAATGTCATCTGTAAATACTAAGTGGTAATAATGTTCTAGAGAGTATTAATATTTATTTTACTCTTTGCCTTATTATAGAGAGAACCATGAACCAGAAAGATTGGGTTTAAATGGAATAGCAGAGACAACAGTAGCTATGGAAGTGACATAACCTAAAACATGTGGCTTTGACCTGTGTGGATGGTGTGCAGTCATTCATATTCCAGCTGAATGCAAAAGGCAACACTCTGTGGATCACAGAGCGTAACAATGGACCTAAATGGACTACAGTATATTGGATGTTAAATCCATATATGATGTATATTTTGTAAAATTGGGAAAATCACTACCTTGTAAAATAGTTTATTTGTATCATCAATATTATTTCTGTTACTTGAATAGTAGATATTCATCATCATGCTTTTGCACTTGAATTTGCAACTGAATGGATTTTAAAAAATAATTCTTTAATGGGATCATGAGCATGAAATGGGATCCTGCATCACTTGTTTTAACTATTTATTTTGCCATGTTTACATTTTGTATCTTGTAAAATAAATCCAACTTTGTGTCTAAAAAGTTAAAGATTCATAGCTAGGAAATGAAATTCTTGTAATTTTTTTCTAAAGGAACTGTAAAGTTTTCACTTGGTTCATTTTGTTTCACAATTTGACTAGATGGACTTTTTGGTAAATACTTTAGTGGCATTTCACTGTCAAATATGAAGTTCAAGGCAAAATAGTATTTTCTATTACTGTGCAGGGGAAAGGGATGGATCGATACATGCAAATTTAATGTAGTAGCTCACTTTTTCCATATATTTTGAATGTATATTTCTATTTATAATACCAGTTTATAAAAAAATTACACAGAAAAAACAGACTAGGAAAAATTATGTGTCTAGCACATTTAAACTGTGCAGATATGAAAATTTTTCAAGGGTTACATTTTATTGGAAGACTGCATTTTAACTGGCTTTAAAACTGTAACACACCACATAAATGATATTTACCAGGTATGTATTGCATTATATCATTGCAATAATTATTGGAAGTCTAGATATCGAGCCATCCCAGGTGTTGGGAGGGGGGAGGGTTGTGGCAAGATTGTCTTTTCAATTTTGGAGAGTTTTCCTGTGGCTACAAGGCAAGTAACGGGTTGGAAAAGTCTGACTGTAAGCGTTGGACACCTTCATAGTGTAGTGTTTTAGTGACTTTTTTTATACGGTTCTTGTAAATTAGATACGTGTAGTGGTGTTTCAGAATGTTTGTTTATGCACTAGTTCAGACAACTTTCCCTGTTACTTGTTCTTGATAAGTGAAAACTGCAGGGAAATAAAAAATACATATCAAAACATGGACATGCTGCATATGTGTTTATTTCACAATGTGCACACAGTGTAAGTAAAAACTTAAGGGAATTGATAGCACTTAACGGCACTTTTCATTTTCACAGTGCTTTCCAAGCATTAATGAAAAGAATTTAAGAAGCTTATCTGTGGGCACTATTGGGTTTCAGATAATCCAATATAAACTACCTTTGATATGAAAAGTTCTTAAAATATTTTACCGAATGTACGTAATTTGCATTATAGTGGTCACTGAAATCTCATAAATGAGCCTCGTTTTATAAATAAAGAGTTTAGAGTAGAATTATATTGCAAAGGGGTTTTGTCAAGTAAGTACTGGGAAATGTAAATATTTTTAATGAATACAATTAAAACCATTTCAAACTTAACATAATTTTATACTTCACATTTTTTATATCTGCAGTCCTGAAAGTTGTAAATTGATATGTCAGTTGAATCATTGGGCCAGGATTTCTGCTGAGAGTGGTTTTTATTCAGGTCCTAAATGTGTAAAGCAATTTATGCTCAAAACCATAGAAAAAAATAAATTTAATTTCTTCATTGGTTGTGACCTGATAGGATCCATGCTCGTTTCTACCATACTACCTCTGGAGTTACTCATTGCTGATTATATAAAGGAAATAATTTTGATCTGATATGTATTATGACTGTGTTCATTCTGCTTATAGTTGAATGTTATCTTCTTGTTATTAAGGACTTAAAACAACTTTAGTGCCAATTTCAGAGAAAGCTTTTTTCCCCCATTTTACTGAAGTAAAGCATGAAGCAATTTGCCTTATGTGATATATATGTTATAAATAAGTAAAACAAAAGAACTGTCTTATTTTACAGTTTCTGAAGGTGGTGGCAAATCCAGAACGTTGATCAAAGACTGATGACCGATTCATTTGTTCCTTTTGAAGTAAAATAGAAAAAATAAGCCTTCCTTCTGTTGGTGGTTTTAACTGTTTCATGGATGGCATTTCATTTATTTGCATACACATTTTTCCAGTGCTTTTCAAAAATTGAAGTGATAGGTATCTTGTTTTGCTTATGAAATTGAAAAATAGTTTATTCCTGCACTGGGCATACATACACAGGGCAGTACCACCATCTCTTGTTTTTCTGAGGAAATAGTATTAGAACTTGGGGCTTTTAGAATATTGAGAATGTGTTTCTTTGGAGGAGTTGGTTTGGTTGGTTGGTGGATGGTTGGTTTTAAATTAACAAAAGTTAATTACTTTAGGAATTAACAAAGGGTTCCATTTTTTAATATTTAGAGGGCATATTTGTAACATACATGATACATATTCTATTAAAAATAGAGAATATGGTATTTGCAACTATGTATAGTATTTTTTAATACTAAAACATTTTGGGGGATAGTGGAAGGTGGGACATTAAGGAGGACTAATATTTGACACTTCCCTAATTTTGTTGATCAATAATACACTTGTGACAAATGTTTTATTTTAACTAACTTGGCAAACTAAAGATGAGGCTATTTGTTAAGTAACCCTGTGTATAGCATCATATTAAACTCAGTGTTTCTCATCACTAACGTAAGTCCTGGAGCATGTGGATTGCTCAATGACTTTCTCATTTAGTCCCACACCAAATCTGTGAAGTTGTGTTATTTTCCCATTTTACAGATCAGAGAAGGAATATAACCTCTGCTATGTAACTAGTAAATTACTAAGCCAGGAATTAAACTTTTATAGTCAACACATTTTAACCACTACCTCCCATCTTAAACATGAAAAAGGTCTTCTTGGTAGAAGGATTTGTGCTTCTCATTCCCCTTGTTGACAGCATCCTTAGGAGTTTAAGTTCCCTTTAGAATACAGCCTCCCCACTCTTACACCACCCCGCTGAGTACATTAAATGTTACTGTGGTTCCTAGCCAACCGCCAAGCAAACCCAAACCAATTATTTCTCCTGTCTGGTTAGTCAGTGCTATAGAACTCTCAGATCAGCACAAGGCAATGGGAGCAGAGCATGGGCCAAGATTTGGCTAAGTTTAGCCTTTTTGGACCTTAGTTTCACCATGGGTAAGATGAGCAAGTTCCTGAAACTATACAGGAGGCTATTCCAAGAAGGTTGACAGAAGTATTCATGTGGCCTGTGTGGTACTGATTGCTTACCAAGGAAGTTAATGACATTGATTGAAGGATGAATATACAGCTAATCTAGAGCTTTTTTTTTTTTTTAATTGGTACCAGGGATTGAACTCATGACTGCGTGCTTTCAAAGCAGGCACTTACGCTGTTGAGCTAAATCCCCAGCCCCAATCTAGAGCTTTTTAAAAGGCATTAATATCAAGGTTGAAAATAGGTGATTTATTACTTAGTGTATCTAAGTTTGTGTGAACTAGTAATTCTAACCAATGACTGTGAGATTGAAAGATTGTATATATAGGGGAGGACCAGGAACAAAGGGAATATAATTGAGAGGGAGAAAACAGCATGGTAGCAAAGGAATTTGTTGAGCTGGAATTTAATCCTTTTTCTGGAATTCTTATCCCTAAACTCATGTTATTCAATGAATGGGTATAATTATATAACCTACCCTCTCCAGTTGGAGTACCATAGGAATCTTAATTTCCCAGTCATTCCCCCCAGCCCCACCCCATGACTATCTTCCCAAATGGCTTCCTTGCTTCCCAGAAAATTCACTTTCCATGCCATGTCAGTATACGTTAGCTTACTAGCACCATTTAAAAGGGATCAGTAACAAGTCAGCCTCTATGTGCCCTACAACTCTTCCCTTTCTTGTGAGTCTGAAGGAAGGACTGCTTACTTCATACTTACTTAACCGTTACTTAACTGCAAAGGTTTATATGTTAGCATAGATAAGAGGAGATAACACTAAACCACAGGTGTAGTCTTTTCATTCATAACCAGAAAAAAAAAATTTCACCTTCAGTATGCAAACTTGACTTCATGAATAGCACATTCTAGAGCAGTAACATTTTCTACTTGTAGGTGTTGAAAATCTTTAACCATGAGTGTGAAAACACTGACCTTCCTCTGCTTTGTCCCAGGGCCACTGAACCCATGAGAACACAGAGCTCCTGTCTTACTTGTGTGAGGTGCTCTTGTCACTGCAATAAATAGGTTTCTGTTAGTGACTCAAGTGAGCCCAGATTAGAGTTAGCCATGGTGTAGGATTTCAGCTTTCAGCATAGAACATCTATCTGTTACACTACTGAGTAAAAAATAACATAAGCTTAGCACAAGTACCACTGTGTAGATTAGGAATCTAGCACGGCTGAAATCAAGTTGCTGCCTGGTTTTCATTCTCATCTAGTGGGGAAGGCTCTGGTTCTAAACTCCTAGGATTGCAACAGGGTTCCCTTTTCCTATAGAATATGGAGCAGTGTACTTCAAAGCCAGCAATGGAGAGTTTCTGCCACTTGGAATCCTGGAAAAGGTCTGGGACCTCTGGAAGGCCTCATGTGATTAGACCAGGCCCCTGCGACATGGTCCAATAAATTCATTCGAATGATTAGGGCACACATTACATATAGTTGTCAAATGTCTTAATCTTTGCCATATCATAATGGTTAGAAGCAAGTCACTGGTCTTGGTTGCACTTGGGTAAGGAAATTAATGCCAGGAAGTCAAGCATATATCTGCCACATGCTTGTAATTGGATAACTCCATTCTGCTACCTCCTAGCCTTCTCCCATTCAGGATTTAGCTTAATGCTTTGCCTCCATATAACATCCATTTTAAAAAGACAATTTAAGGTACTCTAGTGCAAGCATTTCACTGTTTTGTAAATCATGAACCCCAATCCTGGATCTTGAGTAGGTCGTGTTGGCAAGGATGGTAAGATTGGCGGCAGCAGTACCAATGCCTTTATAGAAACAAATGAGAAAGTGTGAGCTGTAGAACCTCAGTGCTTAGGTGGCCAGGCTGGGGTGGAGGCATTGAGATGAAAGTGGGGTGGAGAAGAATCTGGTAATTCAGGAGGTCTCCATTCCCTTAGAAAGCTGTGCAGCAGAATGCAGTGGCAGAGAGGAGTGAGTAAGGAAACCCAGGTGATGATGGGTATTAGCAGCATTATAAAAATGTAGAACACAAGTCAGAAAGTTTGAGGACAAGTCCTACCTCACGCTTCTGGCTATCAGCACCTGGGGAGAGCACTTAAACATCAATATGCAAACCAGTGGTGTGTGCCAATAATGCCAACACTCAGGAAGTCTGAGGCAGGAGGAGCATAACTTCAAGCCCAGCCTGAGCAACTTAACTAGATCCTGTCAGTGTTTTTACAAAAGGGCTGGAGATGCAGGTTCAATCCCCAGTACTAAAAACACACATGGTCTCACTCATTGCAGGCTGATCTAATCTCTCAAAGTGAGTCAGGGTATCAGTATTTGGTGCATATATTCTTTTATTTGCTTATGTAGTTGTTTGGTTTTTGTTTGTTTATAAATGCACTACAAAAGCTAAGGTTGGGAATGACTAATTTTTCTGTTTTGTAGTTATGATAATGAGTAAGTTACTTTGTTGACAGCTTCAGAATTTATTTTGTTAGCTGTCAAGTAAGGGAATTAAATTATTTTCCCAGTCTCATTAACTCTAAGGAAATACAGAGAATTCCTCCCAGTGAGCAACTCCACGGCCATTAGAAATCACGTGAATTATGAGGAATTTCTTCTAATGAATGCTTTTTCCTGCCCCCTTAAACTCTTGAGGTTGTAGAATTTTCAAAAATACAGTAGTTCTATTTTGGCAGCTCGTTACAGATTTAAAATGTGCTTAAATTGTCTTCAGCATTTCTTAAATCATCTCATACCTTCCCATCTCCAGCATTCTGAATTTCCAGAATCACTCCCAGAACATCATGCTCAGAGAATTGTTTCTCCAAGGTGATGTCAGCACTTTCCAAGTGCACATTTCATTGCCATTGCGAATTTTCCAGCCTCCCTAGACCATCGGCTGTCAGTGTGCCCTTTTCACTTAGGTATTTATTACTATAGTACAGTAATATCTCCTTTTCCTTGGGGGATGTATCTAATACTCTCAGTGGTTGCCTGAAATCAAGGACAGTGTGGAAGCTTCTATGAAAGTTACCTCTCTGTATCCACAGGAAAATAATTCCAGAACCCTGTGGATATCATCTATGGACTACTTATACACTAAATGCTATGTAAATAGTTGTTATACTCTTATCATTTAGGGAATAATTACAAGAAAAAAATCTGTACATGTTCAGTACTTGGACAATTTTTTTCAAAAAATGGCTCCTGACTTTTTTTTTAATTTTATGTAAAGAGAAAAAAAAGCAAAACAGAAAAAAAAGGGAAGAAACAGTACAGAATTTCAAAGGAAAAGAAAAAATAAACAGTAGGAATTCACTAGTTGATAAATTACATATTGTCTTCTAGATATAGTTGTTCAAGTTACAAAATTAAAGCATACAAGGTGGACATTCAAACAGTGAGACTGCAAACAGTTCCATTCAACGATCCAACAAAAACCCAGCAACATGGTCATCAATCCTACACACTTAAACATACATGTAGTTATATCCTTTAGAGCACTTTCTTTTCCTCCTTTTGCTTTTCAAGTCCATTATCTGTTTAGTTATATCATGTTTCAGCTTGCTCAATACCTTACTGATCTGTTTTGTTGTTATTTACTTTTTATTTTTTATTTATATTAAATTTTTTATTATTAGCAAAATACAACAGAACAAGACGGAACAAAGCCAACTGAGAGAGTGCAGTGAAATTGGTACAGAAACCCTCAACAGGTTACTGGCATAACAGTAATAGGTACCATAGTATATCCTGTTATCTTCACAACAGTTGTTCTTTCAATAAGGTATAGCCAAATCAAAGGAAATACAGGACATTCTAGA